>CAEGAE010010361.1:0-12331 GCA_903067095.1 Girardinus metallicus
CTGGTGACCTGTCCAGGGTGACCCCGCCTCTCACCCGGAACGTAGCTGGAGATGGGCACCAGCAACCCTCCCGACCCCATTAAGGGTCAAGGGTGAACAGAAAATGGATGGATGGAGACCCATATTATCCTTATACTGTACATAGTGGTTGCAGTTTCTGACTTCTTCTGAAGGTGGATAAGAGGGAGAATTAATGTTGGTGAGTTAACTTTAGCCCTTCGTTCTGTGCCAATACGTCGTTTTTAGTGCTAAGCAATGAGGAAACAAAAGGATGATTCGGAAGGGGCTTTAGATTAAGGTTCCTATAAAGACATGGCGGAACAGGAGAGGGAATTGCCTGCCATGTAGACTCGAGCACATTAAACTGAACTTTGAAACTCATTCAAGGTCCAACATTCATCAAGGTTTTAAGGCAGATGCTGTTTTTGAGCACTAGCTTTATCATTTATCAAGGCCAAACAACCTATACTAGTTTATCACATTCTTTATTCCAAAGATATCAAACATAGTTGTTAGTATCCAATAGATGATGGCACAGAATAGTTTCTGCACAAACTAAGGGGAAATTGCTGAATCAGCCTATTCACTGTCAATTGATTTCTTTTAAGTAGTACTAAATTGTTGACTCGTCAGTTTTTCAGAAGAACAACACTTGAGCAATTAAAGACATACAGGTCGTCAATATGGGTCAGTAGTTTTCAAGTTTGAACCATTTTCATGACTCATAGTGGATAAGAAAATGGGTGTAATACATATAAAATTTGTAATAATAATGCATTTTTTTGCACAACACATCTAATTGGATTGCATTTTTTTTGCAGTCACACTAATTAGGTGGCATCAGAAAAGTCATCTTAAAACCCAATATGCTGTTCCATCCACCTGGTATAAGAACACTGAACTCACCTCTGTTGGACAGCACCAATATAACAGATCCCCCTACTGCCAAAAGGCAAAAGGGACAGTATGATGTAAACTCAACTTTTTTAGCTTTACATCATCATATGATGTTATTCTCTCATCAAAAACACACATGAAGATTTGCCTTGATTCTTTCATGCGTGTTTGAGAAATCCTTTAATCTCCCGTGGCAACCATTCAGCTGTGCAAAATGCCTGGTTGGACTGAGCTCCACCGTTGAGGCACAGCTCCTCCTCAGAGTCACAGTTTCCAAACTTCTGAGCTTCCAACTCACAGTGCAGCCCTCCTCCGTGACGCTCCCACTCTGCTCCTTCAGACTAGCCAGCATCAATTAGGAAACACCTGGGTGGAGCTGCTTCTCAGTGAAATGCTTGTAGAAATGCTCTTAAAGGGTTAATGGAGGAATGTTGTTGTGATATCTTCTGGAGGTGGAGTTTCAGGAAGCACAGAAGTTTTTAAAGAGACAGAGGCCCAATTTCAATGCGTTAAATTGTGAGGCCACATTTCTCTTAAGTCATATTTTATATATGTACATATAGAGGGTTTTTTTTTATATAACAACTGAAGGTAACATAGTTACTTGATTTTGAACGGAACTATATGCCTGGAAAATACATAACACTGCTCCTTTAATATATAAAACCTTTATAATCATTTAATAAACTGTATTTTAAGTAGTATGTCTTCTGATATCATCAGCTGGTGAAATGACTTGTGTAACACTGTCTTGCCTGCTTACAATTTCTGATCACAGATCATATGTACAGGCAGGTGTTGAAAATAGGACTTCTATGGTAGACTCCTGGAATTCAGACGTCCATTTCCAGACATAATGATACACTGACGTTTGTAGTTTCTCTGCACTGTAGACCGCCGCAAAATTTCAGAGTACAACACAGAGAGAGTCAAACATTCAACTGGTACGATTTGGAACAAACCATTAGTTGTAAATTTTATATTTGTCATAGTAATTTTTTAATATTAAAAAATTTATTTAATTTCCTTTTGGGATTAATACAATATTTTTAATGTAAATTGAATTTATGAGACACATATTCATGTCTACTGTTAAAACACTACATAAACATAGATAACCTAGGCATACATTGTTGCATCTGTGTCACCGTTGGCTATGAGTCTCTTCAGCTGAATGTACGTCATGTATATGTTTTTTTTTTTTTTTTACATTTCCTAACAGCAAAGCAGAAAGGGCGTTGCTTGTTTTTGGCAGTGATGAAGCACATTTCTAAATCTCAACTACTATGCTCAGCAAGATTTTTTTTTAATATTATGTAGACAATGCAGTAGATTTTTCCCAGGTTACGAAAAGCTGTGGAGGAGCAGAAGTCTAGACCAGCCTTCAGCCCCACTATAAACCGGGACGTACTGCTGGTGGACACAGGGATGTGATACTCTGCATAAAGCAACCGTGCATTAATTTTAATAGTCGTAAGTTTTGACTGCAGAACAGATTTCTCTGTGTCCTGCCGTAGATACTCACCTACTTGATTTTATTCTAAGGAACAAATACTTTGCAGAAGTCAGGCACTCAAGGGGTCAATGACACCCTAAAAATAGACTGAAGTGCCCAATGAAGTGCTTTTGAATGTATTCCCCTTTAAAGTCATGTTCCATGTGCAAACTGCCATGCATGCCATTGCTAAATATTGCTTCTCCGTTTCAAAAACAAAACAATTATATGGGAAAAAAAAAAAAAGAAGAAAAAAAATCTTGTTACATTTGTTGTCCTGGTGCTTCGCTTTTCTTTGGCTTATTTTTCATTATGTGACTGTTCCTGAGTAGTCATTTTCCCCTCCCGCCATCTCTCCCCCTGTCAGCATGGTGAAGCCCATTGTAGACAGTATCCATGTCTATGAACACATATTGATGATGCTTTGTCGCTCAGCTGTGATTCTCCCCCTCTACTAACAGCATTTGGTTTCTCTCTGCAGCCACGGTGGGAAGATGGCCTCTTTGCAACGCTAATTGTTTTCTGTGTGTTTGTGGCAGAAATCTGTGGGCTGCCAAACTCTATGTGCCTCCATGAACAGGAGGGAGTTGGTGACAAGCTGCCAAATATACTCGACTTACCAATAAAGTCTATGCAACTGTTGTTTTCAGAAAGCCATTGCGTCATTTATACAGTAAATATCCAACTACAAAAGTGTTTTTGTATTTAACATGTCTCATTATTGAAAATCTTGTTGAACAGTTTTGCTCTGAAACCAACAGTTCGAGACCTGTTTAAATGTCGTATGGATGTATCCTCTATAAAACATGACTCAGTGATCTAATCTGCACTATAGGGATAAACTGGGGGGTCTAATATTCAAGATGTAGGTTTTATAAGTCTATATAAACGATGTAATCCATATGTAAAATATGGATTACATCGTTCAATGAAAATATTTTTTCAAGATGCATCGAATTCATGTAGATTCAGACGTTTTACAATCAAGCTAAATGTATTTGTTTTATTCCAAATGATCTCGAACACTGTGTTAGTTGTAAAGCTCATATTCTGCTGGATGTCAGGGTAAAGTTTTTCAGGTTAATTAATGAGTTGTATCATTTTTAGTCCGTGTAATAGTGCTCATTTGGGGATGCTGGGGGGTTTGTGCTCTTCTCGATGCACAAACACAGATTGCTGACCACGATCGGCCCAGAGTTACCCGTGTTTTCCCTTTTTCTCTTCCTTTCACTTAGAAAACGTCGAGGTGCGTCGAGAGCCCATTTGGGGTCTGAGAGGAGTGATGCACTGAGATACCAGCGTGTTAGAAAGGCCAAGAAGATGACGATGAACAACAATAACTCAAAGACCAGAAAGAAAGCAGGTATGGACAGTTTTCCACACCCGACAGGGGTAACTAAGGACGAACAAGTGACTGGATTACAAATACAAGACAACCTAGTAGAACGGAAAACTAGCAACTAGACACAAGATAGACCAGGTTCCAAGAAAAGAGAATAAAAAAAGATAACCCAAAATCTAATCAGACTGGAATTTAGCTACCCCCATAGATTGTACCAGAACAACAGATTCCAGCAAGAAAGCAAAAACAAGTAAATCCAGTTATATTTACCATTCTTGGAAGGCTTCTTGGTAGGAGCTCTGGCAGGATTGCTCTAATGCAGCAAGAAACAAGGGAGGGGGACCTGTAAGGTGCGCTTGTTCAAATTTTCTGCCTAAGTCCACAGTTTTCTTTGAACTCCTGACTTGAACTGTATCTTCAACAATGCTCAGGATGTTCTTCCGTTTTGATATTCAGCTGTTGAAACCATTGACATCATCGTCACTGAACGGGAACAAGTATCACAGTTTTTGTCGTCGCACCCGTTTAGAGTCGCATGGCTTTATAGGTTAACGAGGAAAGAAATATATCTTCTAAAATGTATAGAGTATTGTAGTCAAGACAGATGTTGCATGTTTTAATTACAGGTGACAATTCAGAAAGTCTTGGTTGAAATACCTTCATAATTGCGACAAGGCACAAATCTAAACGTTTGCATTGGGGGAGGGGGTCTCAACGTCACTCCTTTTGCGGTCATCATAAGTGCAGCTGGCAACTTTCTTCCACCAGGTGTCTCCACCTCTCAGACCCAGCAGGCCTACACCTCTCAGGTACTCCAGCCCGAAGAAGCGCTCTACCTCTGCAAGAAGAAGAAACGGCCCATTCTTCATGATCCGTATGCTCGCTTTTCTGCTCTGCTGTACCGCCGTCCACCACGGGAGGACCAGAAGGCCATTTTAGCAAGCATGGACAACATGGACCTAGACCATGCCACCTTCCTCTGAAAGGCCCCGGGGATGAGGTCAAACTAGGGACAGGCTCCCATTACCATTCCATCAATACACTGCAGTAGCTGCGTTCCAGCTAGACAAGACAGCAAAGTCAGTGGAATGTCTTTATTTCCATTATCTACAAAATGGAGGCAACAGTACATGTCAGAGTACAGATTTAGTGCAATCTGTAGGTGCACACTTGTTTTATTGAATTTGCATTTATCAGTGGATTGCTGTTGACAATAACCTAGAGTACTCTAGGATATAAACTGAAATAAGACATCTAAAGCTAAACATTTTCTAGTAAAAAAAATTATATTCTAGTACAAATCAGTTTGTCTCGGTTTACTTTAACTAAGAGTAGTACGGAAGTGATCTCCCAGATTGGAGTTGTAGCTGTAAGATAGTTCCTGTGGAAAAAAGTCTGGATGATTTGTTAAAAACTGTACTGCTAGGGACGCGCCGAGGCCCAAACCTCGTTCTGCATTATTTCAAACCAGCTAGTACATCCTCCTGAAAGTAACTTTACTGATTTTGAGATTCCAATTGAACATATACTCCAGTGCAAAAGTCAAAACTTTGCAAACAAGTGGCGGGACTTTATCATTCAACATTGTTTTCCCCAAAGTTGTTCCGGAGTCCCCTTTATTCCTTTATCCATTGGAGAGTCTAAATGATTCGTGCTAAGCTGAGCTGGGTCTGTTTCCCACTGACTCCAGTCTCCCTCCCACACCTCCGTTTACAGGTCCTTCCAATGAATTCTCTGCCTCACATATAAGGACGATCTTACTTCCTACCAACTTTACCTCAAAGCACACGAGACCACACAACCACTGGAGTCAACCAGCTCAGCTCTTTGACTTCTCCTGTCTAAATAAGAAACACTCTTTCTTCACTATTGCAATGCTGAAAATGTACCTTTCCTCTGGTTTTAAAGCGGCCATATATTTCCTGTTCAGCTAATCCACGTCAGAAAATGCCGAAGCTAACCAGAAGCTGACATTCTCAGCTTTTCTGCTCTGCTGTAAATAATCAGGACAGGAACTTACTCGTTTTAGGAATGTCAAAGAAACAAAAAATAAACAAAACACCTTTAACTTATTTCCTCGCTCTAAACTCCCCTCTTTATTTGTTATAATCCAGTCCACTGGAATGCATTCAAAAGGTAAATCAGATGTGGAGACATGGCATTTTCAACCACCACGACGTTCAGCAGGAAGTCGTATACATGCTCCGTTTACAAGAGCTTCTGCTTAAACAAGTGCTACTTTTGTCTGACAGCTGTTTGCACTGGAGCAAAATCTTATCAATTCCATTACGTTTGCTTTTTCCTTTTCTTGCGCCACCGAGGGCTACGAATTCTGTTGAGAAACTCTTTGCCAAAAGTTTTATTTAAAATTTGAGTAGACATTTGAGGACAGGAGTATGTACCTTGGTATATCAGTGTAAACATAAAGAACACACTGTTTTCTTTGGCCTGAGAAATACCTTTTTGCCTGTTTTACTTACTAGATTTTTTTTTTTAAATTGTGCTCTTTTTTTTTTTTCCTTCTTCTTATGTGAGTAGATGTGTGTTCAGAGAAAAGCAGAACACATTTAAGGTAAAACAAAGTGAGCCAAAAGGTGTGTTTTGCTGCATTTTCCAATGGCATTAGCAGCGCTTTATTGTTTATCCCTATCTGCGTTTTGTTTAAAACTGCATGAGAATGAGGACACTCAAAAAGGACTTTTCATTTACAACAAGGTGCCATAACTGTATCAACTGCATCCTACTCTGCACATTCTGCTGCTAGATGGCACTCTAAATCACAAACAGTGGACATGCGCAGCAACAATTAGCCTGACGTTTTCTTTTTTTTTTTTTTTTTTACCTCAACGGTGCTCAGTTTCTTTGATTTGTGCAAGTACTTTAAAATCTCATGGGGACATTTGCTGTGAAAATGTCTCATGCCAGATATGCATTTTATTTGATTTTTTTGTGTGATCTTAAGCTGCTGGTCCTACAAAGCCTTCAGAAGTTTGTCATATCTTTATCATTTTCGTTTGTTTGTTCTGGTTAAGGTATTTCCACAGTACATGCAGACGGGAGTGCTAACCATAGGTTAATCAGAAAAATATATAAAAAAAAATGTAAGGTGAAAAAATATTACAAAAGTTCATTAAAATTTTCATCGAACTAACAATAAAACTGTTAGTGCGAAGCAGATGATCAAACAAGATGCACACATGCGGGTCACATCTAAATAAGTAAAAGAGTGATATATTTCTATTAGTTGAAATAATTATGGCTTGAAGCAAATGAAAACCCAAATATACTGAATTGAACAAAAATGACATAGAGGAGTTATTCTAAACCAGACTCTGGACTGGGGAGGATCTTCAGGAGCTGCTAAACGGCGCTGCAAATCCCAGCAGAGGAAAATAAGCTGTGATTGTTAAAAACCCAACAGCGTGCAGCTGATTATCTCCAGGAAGTGCAGCTGATGATCACAGAGCAGTGGCATACAATAGCTGTCACAAACTGGTTTTGTTGGGGACGCTAAGCATTGGAAAGTCAGATCAGTACATCCCTTCCAAAGACGGACAGACCCATGAAGTTCATTGGTGTATTGCTGAGAGCTGTAGAGAGCAGAAGACTTCCTTAACGTCTGACGTTAAGGAATCAGGAATCAGAGGCTGATACACTGTATTGATGTAGAAATTCATACAAAAGGAGATCCATCCAGTTACTGACTACATGTACCGCACAGAATATGAACAAACGTTTTAACGGGACCAAATTTCTGCATTAAAAACGTCCATTTTGTTAATATTATGTAACACAACAATTCTGTTTTACTAAATGTTTGGTTTTCATTTGCTAAAAGGCATAATGATCAAAATGAAAAAGCTCACAATGTATTGATTAGGATTTAATGAATCGCTGTGCCTCCACCTATGTTATCTAGTGTGGAAATAACTTAGAATGGATGGCATATGAATGTTTTAACCAATGTAATTCCTCAATCTTGCTACAACATTACTATTATTGTCAACAGAGATCAAGCAGCAACAGCTCGTCAACGGCCAGTCGTTGGCGATATCCTTTAGCGTTCTGAGGTATTCTAAGGTCTAGCTCAAACACAACACTGTTTTCACATTCTGATGTGACGGTGATTGATCACAGGTGCTTCAGCAGTGGTGTCAAACACGGGCTCTTCAATCAGCTACAGGTGCTACAAGAGGAGCTGACAGATCCTTCCAAAAAAAAAAAAAAAAAAGTGGACAAAACCCATGTCTGGAACTGTATTTTTCTAGTTCTTGAGGGGAAATAAGAGGATGTTTTAAGTCCTGATTGGATTCAAAATCCCATCGGGAAGGAGAGCTAAAACTGGTAAAACTGATGTTGCCGCCTTAATAAAAAAACAATGTGTTGCTCTTAAAAGAAAAATAGGGTGTCTCAGATTCCGTTTTGCTTCGATTGACTATCACGATTGACCCCTTTCGGGAGAGTGGGGTTGTGAACCTGGTGGTGGGATTGGCAGACATTTTTGAAAACCTGCAGCAGTCACAGCAGATACGAGAGTGATGCATATGAATTTGCTAATTGAGACGTAGTTATATTTTACAGTATGACAGTTTAATAGTGGCATATTAGATAAAGTGAAACTGTTCTCAAAATACTGGAAACCAGACTACAGTTAAAATCGATACAAATTTCACATAGCCTGCATTAGCACCAAACATATATGTACGCACCGTTTGTACGTGTTTGGTATTGACACGGTGAGGTTCTTTTAAAATTCTATCTGAAGGGCGAGTCGCATCAGAACTTGTTTTTTTGAGTTGTAGTTTCGAGGTTTTGTTTGTCCTTATGGATCTAATTATTTATCTCTTGATACCAAGTCAGATTTTAACTGAATAACGTAAGCTGGACATAAAGTGGCAGCTACAGTAACCGCAGTTACGATTCATTAAATAGCAAGGAGGGAAGTTTTTCATTCTTCTATTAGGACACTTAACCATCCTACATGAAAACGAAGAAGATGATTCTGTCTCAGAGTGATTCTCTGTTATTTTTGTATAATTGCGAGATTCATATAAATGTGTAGAATTGCATCCGCATTGGATGTCTCACAACGTTGTCGGTTGGTTGACTTTAAAGGTATATTCTGTGTTCTACCTGATGGAACAACATAGCTTAGTAGTGAAAGAAAATTATAAATTTAAATAATCCATCCGCCTTCCTGTGGTTTCAGCTTTAATGCTGCTAAAGAAGAAGCCGGAAGGGAGACAGTAATTGACATAAAATCTGACGATCGACAGTGAAAACGTCTGCAGTTTCACCAATAAAGGTTTTAATATGATGTGAGTGGAGTTGGTAGATCTGAACTTAAAAGAACCACACTTCAAAAAGCTATCCCTCTAGAAATCATAAAGACTAAATATTACCTTTGTATAAATTGAGAAAGATTAAAACATGAACAAATGGATATTAACTGATGCTGTGATTCTTTTCACCACATTTAATTGTAAATTGATTTATGCCAATCGAAGATTTAGAGACCGGCCTGTTCTGAACGAAAGACTCTACGTTCCCAATCGTCTGACAGCCGCTGCGTTTAAAAAAAAAAAAAAAAAGTCATGACCTTGGCGACCTTTGCCACTCATCGCTGTGGCAACAGAAATCTGAGTATTGATCAAAAATGTCCAAGCTGGATAGCATACCTAAATGCATTTTAGATTTATAATTCAGGCCAAAAAAAAAAAATTATTTAATACTGTGTAAATATCTCAAAAGAGCTTACCATAAGATATATATATATATAAAAATATATATAAATATATTTTGTAGAGGAAAACATGATGCACATCAGAACTGAGAGTGAGAACTGAGTAGTGTATGGTCTACTTCAGTGACACGGTGTAACATGGTGTGATATCAGTGTCTTTACTGTATGTGAGTGCTTAAAAATGAAATACTAGAAATTAGAGTAGGAATTTAATATCAATTTATTATCCTAGAGAGAAGACGACACTTGCTTTGGAAGCTAGATTAACGGGACGGTCCTTGTTTTCAAGAATGTAAAAGTCAATACCCTATTATTTTTGTACTCATACGTTGCTTTGTACTGTAGCAATGCAGAACTGTACACAGAGTAGAGAAATATGTCGTCTGTCTAAGCTCCTGAGTTGTTCAGAAGAGAAGAAATTGGTGCACCGAACTGTACTGTATATCTTTTTGTCTACAAAGAGATCCTCATGAAAAAAAAAAAAGACGGTAAATTAGTTTTTATAGTGCGTGTGAATAGCAGATATACCTAATTATTTATGGGCAACATCTTACCATACTGATCATTGATTTTCCATAAAAAACTTAAGTTTGTTTTGCTTTTTTTTTTTTTTAAATATAAATATATATATATATATATATTTCTTGGCATGAATTGTGATTTATTTCCCATTCTGTGGTGCTCTCCGCCTGTAAAAGCACTGTAGATCCAAATGCATTTTGGACAGCTCCACATTTAACAAAAGTTTCCGATGCAACGTTTGTGTTCGCAGTGAAAGACGCAGCGCATCTCGACGCCGACTTCCAAATCTGTCAGTTTAGTTCCAGCCCGGAGCATGTGCAAGTTAGCCAACGTTTTTGCTCCGCGCCTTTTGCTCGAAAGTGGAGGTGGAGCACCGCAGCAGCTGCTAAATGCTACACCACGCTCTCAGTTCAGTGCTGTAAATTGCCAAAAAAAAAAAAAAAAACAGAAAAAAGAAGGAGACAACCATCAACTTCATTATAACAACTGGTGCTATATATATACATATATATAAAAGCGAAAGTAAAAAAAAAAAAACATCTGCGGTGCTTCTTTTTATTTCTTTGTTTTTGTCTTTGCTTCAGACAAAATGTAGCTACACAATCCTGTACTGTACTGTAGATCGCTGTTTGGCCGGTCGATCGATCCGCTGCGCTCACACGAGGCAGAGGTGTTAGGGGTTTTTTTGGTGTTTTTTTTTTTGTTTTGTTTTTTTTTCCCCTCAACTGTCCTTTCAGGGAATTCCAAGATCCAATTAGACAAACTTCTTGGAGGGGCGCATTTTAAAGCAACTAACTTTGATAGATCGTTGATTTTTTGCTTCTACATCAGCCACATGGATGGGTGCAAATGGTATGTACACATTGTCTTTGGTGCTGAGCGTAATAACGTTCACATTCGACTTTTGATATTTTAACCATTAAAAATCCCCGTAGAGGCTTTCAAATATGTCAAAGGAAGCGAGTTTCCCTGCGGACGTCGTCACCCGGCTCGTTCTAGATCGCGTTGGAAACCAAACTTCTCCGAAACCCACGGATAGATGAACCGCGAAGTAGTGAAAATGGTGTTTTGATACCGGAGAAAAACATCATTCTGTGATTCAAATCTTTGTTGTTACTGCCTTGTTACAAAAACAAAACAAAACAAAAAAAAAAAAACAGATTCAATTTATCAGAAGATGATTGTTTTGGGGTTTTTTTATGATTATAAAATGCAATACAAGAGGAAGGCGAACAAACTAAACTCATATCTTCTAATTGTTCTGTCTTCCTGAGATGAGTTGACTTGTATGTAAAACATAACTAACATTATTTTTTCATTATAGGCATAGACAACTCTGTACCTCAAAATATCTCTTTATGAAAATCTGAAGTCCTACATGTGTACCTTGTACATTTCTTTTTTTCACCTTTACAAAGTCCATCCTCATGACGCTTTTTATATTGGTTTGCACAAACACTAATAGGAATGTATGGCTACTGTAATTCCTGCTCACCCTCCCACTCTTCCCTAAAACGTGAAAGCAACTGAATTCAACAGTTTTTTTTGTATTTGAAATGTCTTGGTATGCTTGTTGTAGTTGTATATTCAGAATGGTGTATATTACATCGGTTTTTATTTAATAAAATGTTTAAATTTTCTAACAAGACTGTTGGATTTATTTCATTAGCTCACATCACCGAACGTTTTCTGCGGTCAGGATGCAGTTCAGCTTGCAGGCTGATTTCATTAGAATTTTCTTTCACAGCTGAACGACTGAGAATCACATACCTGCTGGAACAAGTTCGCCTGCTAACATTCACAGACTGTAACATTAATAAACCAACTGAGCACATCAAACTCTTGAGGACAAGTTGGCTTTATGGGAGTAAACGAGCAGGCCGACCATTAGGGGGCGGTAATACCACACAAAAGAGTTTGGAACGTTCATTTAAAATGAGATGATGGATTTTGAAAAGACTTTCAATGTTGACTTTATTTTAAACATAGCACTGTTTATACTTTAACAGACAAAAGTATAATGTTTGGATGTTTTTAAATGAATAGGGATTTTTGATTACTTAATTCTAATTGATACATTTTTATTTAAAAGAATCAACAATTCTTTAAGATAAGCTCCAAGTGGACTCTGGTTTCATTTGTAGATTTAGATATTCACATATTTCCATGCACATACTTGTTTTTGTATTCATATATATATATATATATATATATATATATAAAATGAGATGATGGAGGACAAAGCCTCAACGGATGATGTGCTCAACGAATGTCTCAGGCAATGGGGAACAGAGGACAAGGTGCTGGAGGAACCATCATGGGAGGACAAGCC
>CAEGAE010010362.1:0-14320 GCA_903067095.1 Girardinus metallicus
AATAATCCCGCCGGACTCCAGGCATCGCTGCCGTCATTTTAAGATGCTTATTGGTCCCCCGGAAAAAGACAAAAACCTGGACATTATCATGACTCAATAAAATCCTCCCAGGCCGAACTTGAAAGCTGGACGTTATGCTGCTAACACTTAGCTTTCGTCAACAACTCAGGCGGAAGTGAGAACGCAAATAAAGTCCCGACCGGAACACGGTGCGCTAAATAATAACACATAATATGACGAGGCTTCGAGACAGATCAGTTTTCCTCAAGGAATTTTAATAATCAAGGTATTCGAATCACTCGAGGAATCGTTTCAGCCCTAGTCACTGATAAGTTCAACCATCTGATAAAATAACATCTACTTCAGCCTGACAGTCATCCAGGCAGCATGAAACCAGTTTGAAGCCATGCAGTGTGTTATAATGATTACTTCTGAAACACCTAAAATTGGACATGTAGCACCTTCACAGATATACATCATGCCTAAAGCATATCTATCGAGTCCAATCAAATAAACTGAGCAAGAAAGAAAAAGAATCGGGTGACCTTTGCATTAAAGCTGCAGTAGGTATCTTTACAAAAATATGTTTTTTGCATATTCTTAAAACTGTCACTATGATGTGACAGCATAACATGAGACAGATAAGCCGTGAAAAAGTCAACTCCTCTGCTATCTCCCTATGGTTTTACTGCAGCCTAGTAAAGAGCAGTCTCTTGTCCTACGCTATTTGCTTTGTACAGAGGGTCTGGGCTCTCAGCCTGCGCTGTAAACAACCATTCTCCATTGTGAAGAAAGAAGCACCGATCCGAACAAGAAAACTGTTAATGTTAATTCAATATTTGGAAGCATGACCAACACTGACTAACTTCCAACGCTGCCACTGCTAAAACTTCAGGCTGACTACAATTCTAAAACTGTTTGCTGATTGGCCCGGTCAAAAATTGACCGGAGACAATCTGAGTCAAGAGGAGAAAAGGCCAGACTGTGCTGGAAGCAAATAAAATTTTCACTTGGAATTACACAAGATTCCTAGTTCTACTGCCACTTGCAAAATAAATGGTTTTTCATCAGAAATAACCAATGAGAGGTAGGAGGAAGGTCTCAGCTCTGTCAATCACACTCGTGTGTGTGCTGCAGCAGTGCAAAGGGCGGAGGAACAACTTACAGTTTGTTATAGGATAAACATTTATCTGCCGTCATTGGAGGCCATGCTAACGAGCCTGAACATTCTTAGCAGGCTCTGTTGAAGGGAAGGAGCTGTAGCAAAGAAGAGAGCAAGGAGATGTGTAAGATGCATGTGAGAAGCATGTGAGCAGCGTGTACACAGAGCTAAGACCCTCCTCTTGACTGTTTCTGACCAAGCCTTGTATTTCGGCAGATGGTTGTAGGACCACAGAGAGAAGGCAGAAGGGCTTGACTCTTTAACAAATTACCTATGAAACATTTTTTTATGAAATGTACCCACTGAAGCTTCAGTTTTATTTACTAAATACATTTTCAGTGAGGGATACATGCCATCCTGGTATATCACATAATAAACAAAACTCTACAAGGATTAAATTATGTCTTTAGTACTATAATAATGTTTGGTAAAGCAAACGCTAAGCCCTCCTTTATTTGTTCAATGTGTTTCACACACTCCAATCCTGACTTAAAGATGGTTATTCTAGAACATTTACAACTGGGAAAAGACATTAGTGTTTTTAGGTCTAAAATCTGCCGTTACTTACAAGAAAGCAAAATCAGCCTGTTAGGTGTATTCTGTCTATGTGTTGAATTTAGAATCTAAGAGGAAGGACATAAAATCTTCAAGTATCAAATCTTTGTGCTTAGTGTTTGGCCCTACATATGTAAAGTTCTTACATATGTAGAAATACACTCTTTTCAAGATCCCTTAATAGCAAATCAAAAACAGTGAGAACAAACAGAAGGTTGTTAAAGCTACTCTTTTTTCTTTTTCTGACCACTTTCCAGCTGTGTTCACAGGTGCACTTAGATAGAGTCTGAATGTCTAAGTGCATCTGAAACAAAGGACTTGTCAGATCAGCATCTGAAACTGATTCTTTGTGATAGTGTGATTGTAGTGCCATGGGTCCAACTTACAAACATTCAAAAACACAATAGCTACATGTAAAGGTTTTTACAAATATGGCTTTGAAATTCAAACTCATGATTCCCATTTTACACCATCTAGAAAGAATACTTCCCCTTTTCCAGTGTCAGCATCTCAATAACTGTGTGCTGCTAACATATTACTGTATTTGCAAAGCATTTGTATAAAATGCAAGTGAACAGATAATCAAAGAAAGACTGAAACTTTTTCCAAAACATTTTTAGTCAAGTTGGATAAAAAATGCAAATGCAGAGAAAATGGAGGAGAAAGTAAACACATTTCTTAAACAGAAACTAAGTTCTCCTGTGTAAGACCAAAGTTCGGATCAGATACAGTAAAACTAGAACTCTCACAATGACTCATAACACATGACATGAGTTCAAATTCTGATTTTAAAAGATAAATTAATTTGACTAACGCAGTCTTAGGGAACTTAACTACATGGCTGGTATGAAAAATCTTAACTTAAAGTTGGCTGAGTATCATTTCTTCCTCAATTGAAGTGACATTTAATGAGTTTAAAATTTATCAAACAAATAAATGTAGAGTTTTTTTTAACCAGATAGTTTAAAAGTGGGTAGTATTGATAGAACTGATAAAAAATAAAGGTATTGTTAAAGGGAAATTACAGCCTTCACCAAAATGCATCATAATATTTTCTTACAGTTGAAGAAACAAACAAATTCCAGGCAGAACAGTAACAAAACAAGCCAACTTTTTCCTAAATAGGTTCCAGAATGGTAACCACCTATAGAATCAGCATGTTTTACTTACATTTTAAGATAGAGAAAAAATTAAAAACCCCTTTTGCAACAAGTCATTGTGCTTCTCATTTCATCAATCTTTGTCTCACAATAAGCACTTCAAAGTAAATGCGTGCAGTTCCATTTTTCTGTTTATGTTCTAATAGATTGTGTAACTGTGGGAACTAGAAGTGGGATGTTTACAGAAATATGACCTACTGAAAACAAATTGCAATGAAGAATGTTTTCCTTTGAACCACAACTAAAGAATAGAAAGTGGGTGGGGATGATCTCAAAGACAAAATGAGAAAAACAACATTATGACATAAATTAGATCAATTAAACATGCTTTGTTTATATAGTGCACTTTGAAATTGCCTGACAATACTTTGCTACACCACACCCACTTCATGTGGTTCTGCCTTAATGAACTACAAGTTATGATTAATTAATTCATCATTATTGATCCAGGTCTGTGTGTGAAAGGCAGGACATATCTGATGAGGTAAAAAAGAAAAAACTCAATCTATCATATTGATGATTTGTTCTTTTTTTTTTTGCCTCATCCCTCATCAGAGGGGCGAGGCATAATTTTTTTCCAAAGAAAATCAAACAGGATTAGTATAGGGGAGAGAGATATGCCTGCGTCAGCTGCATGAGCATAATCCCCGGTCTTTATATTCTGCCAAAATACAGTTTTGCATTACTGCTGGCTAACGTGAGGATACAGCCCAAACAAACAGTGAAAATCTAGAGAAAATTACAATTGTCTCTTAAGGTCTCTTGTGGTTTAATTAAACAAACATGTAAGTGCATCATTTATTTAATTCATGTTGCATCCCAAAGACACATTAGTGTGTTAACTTGACCTGTGCTCAAGTATTGAAAATATAGTACACAATGTGCTTCAGCATTTATAAAAGCCGAATAATGTACTTTACCAAAGCAGAGTTAAAACACAAAAAGGATATTTTACTCAGATAAAATTAATGCAGTTTTTTATCGTTCTCCCATTCAGCTCAGGTGACAGTTTCAGCATTCAATGCTGAAGCCGTCAGCATTCAATGTCAAAGTATCATTATGTTTATGATTGGTGTGTTTTGCTTTGGATCAGAAATTTCTTTGGGTTTTTATGCTTAAATTTTTATCATGCCTTTTAATTATAATATTGCATCCTTTTTAATATGATCAGTTTGTTTTTGTTTTATTTTCAAAATATTAGTTATTTTCTGTTGTGGCTTCATGGTTGTCTTGGTGGTCTGTGTATTCAGGGTTTTGTTTTTCTCACTTCCTATGTCAAGCTGGGGAAACACTAAATGACTTTCACAGTCTTCATAGATTTCACAGACTTCATAGAACTTAAAAATAAACTGATTTCAGAGGACTTTTGTTTCATGACTAAAAGACTGCGGATCACATATTAAACAACTTGAAGTGTTGAGAGTTCACAGACCACAGGATTCATCAAGTCAGCTGAATGCATCTGTCATGGAAACATTTACAAATGCTGGAAGGAACAAACCTATAGAGGGCTTATCAATCAGCATCACGTTGTGTCAGCAGCCACTCTACTGCGCATGTTGCCCGCAGAAAGCAGGCACAAATACATTATTCTAACTATTTAAACTATTTACAATTAGACTAATAAAGTAATTTACAACTCGCCACCAGCGCAGATCCCCTCTCTTCTCCAGACGTAACTCACATGCTTTCAGGCATGTGTAGATGTCACAAGTTTTATTTTTAGCACAGCATCTCTGTACCTCGCACTATTCCCAGTTCAACCCGTTTCAGCCACATCTTAATTTTCCCACTCTTTGTGACCAAAATAGGAATAAATTATTGTATTTTACTTGTCCTTTGCAGGCGAAACATAAATTCAGCTTTTTTGTTGTTTCTGTTTTTCTTTTTATTGAAAACTTATACTTTAGGAAAACTCTCTTATGGTGTTCTTGCTTACCATGGATATGTTATTCAGAGGGACTTATCTCATTGAGAGCTGATGATCTTACCGTGAACAAATTGGTTAAATATTGCTATTGAGTAACAACTGCTGGCCACTGAAATTTGGGCCATTTTTTCTTATTATTTATCCATTCACAAATGTTAATTTGGTAGCATAACTTATTTTATCATACTGTGATAAACAGTTGTAGTACGGCAACAACATGCTAGCTAATGTTAAAATAGCAGGATAAATGTGGGTAACCATGGGTTTTATATATATATATATATATATATATGCAGTATATAGTAATGCTTTAACAGTACTTTTAAAATATGTATTATTTAATATTTAATAATACATTCACACCAATAAGTCATATATTTATAAGTCAGATTTAGTCAGTAGTCAAGTTCCATAAAGCCTTCGTTGTCCAAATAGAATCCACGATTTTCTAACCAGATTTTTGTTTGAATGTTTTTTATGAACTAATTTAGAATTAATCCAGTCTCACATTAAGTTCAGTATATAGGGGGTTTGTGCATCAAATCATTATTTATGATTATTTGTGGATGTACCCCGTGTGCAACACACTGTTGCAAAAACAGCAGAGCCGCATAAATATCCAGATTATAATTTGTACAACATTACCATAAATAGCACAACCAAGTGTCATTTCACTAAAATAATGTTTACGGTAGTTCATTAAAATAAAAGAAATCATTCTAATTTAATTTTGTGACATGGTTTTGTTTACTATTCTAGAAATTACTCTACACAGTACTATTACACACTGTAACAAAAAAAACAAAAAACGTCTCTAATATAAGATAAAATATTGGCAGCTGTGGTTGCCAGAATGTTAACGTATAAAATTTTGTCAACCACAAATCTGTGTAGTTGCCAGAATTTAAATACAATAAAAAAAAATAATAAATTCTTACAGTGCATGCTTAATATCACCAGAGGGTCCAAACATTTTACACTGAATTTTTTATCCAGCTTAGAACTAGTTTCATTACTTTACTGCAGTATTTCATAATTAAATTGTTAGCTGCTGACTAAAAAGTCTCAAAAAAGTAGGTACAGGTGAACATGAAGATTGTTAATGCATGCCAACTCACAGATACAGATTTCTTTATTGTAGGTTTTTATACATAACTGACTTCAACTTAAGCCAAAAACAGTCAGAGAATGAGCAAAACCAAAGGAGAACAGAAGTGGAAAAGTAAAAACGAGAAACACTGAGCTTGAACATTGAGAGGAAACAGGCGTGATGCACATGTGATATTGCTTCTATGAATGAAGATCATGTTGTGGAGTTTCAGTGCCCCCTTCTGTTAAAGTCTGTCAAAGCACCTTATGAGTAGTAGTTATCAGTGTATATTTCAAGACCAAAGAATCTCTTTAGTTTGTGTGCATGAGGATACATGTACAGTATGACTGAGACAGGAAAGCTACACCAGAGAAAAAATAAACCTTTGAGTAATTACATGATCCAAAAATGTTTTGAAAGGGCTAAGTAGGCAAATGTTCATGCTCCTTGAAACTCCTGCAGAAACAACTTGTAAAAACCAGTTTAACTTTAAGCTAATAAGTATCTCACAGTCTACAACACTTATCTTTGCCGGTCACAGAATGAATACTGAAATTACTTTTTGGGTAGGTTTGAGATAAAGATAGAAGTGCCTTTTTGTACTGTAAATGTACCTTATGTCACTGCACCAACAGTGCAGTAGTACTGCATATGCATGTGTGGGTGTTTGAAAGCATCTTAAGGGAGGTCATTACCACCGCTACCTCAAAATATCTCAAAGTGTCAAAGTCTTTGTAGAAGAGATAAAAACCCTTGTGTCAGCAGGTCTGGAAGATATGCATAGACTAACTGGACAGACCATACAGGCAATGCCAGGGTGAATACTAATACAATAACGGAATGATGATATGGCAAAACAACCTTGTTTTTAAAACAACAAAATTTTGTTCCCATTATTTGTATTGCTTTTATTTGTAATGTTTTTCATTGACTGAAGAAAATCTGTTAAAGTCTCAAACCAAACATCTATATTTTCCAAACTTATATTCAGGACTGTTTAAAAGAAGTCATTTTGTTTCAAACGTAACTTAAAAATATTATGGTAACTATAAAATGGTTGTGCTTTGGTGGAGAGATAATTCATCATTGCAATATACTACATCATACTACTTTGGTTTTATCCAAAAGTCTGTAGCGGTGTTTTTAAAGAGAAATTTGCCACTGAGCACACCAGTTTCACTCTCCTCGCTCATCTTTTCACTCACGTTTGCGATTCTGCATTGCTGACCACAGTTCAAGAAGGTGCTGCTGTGAACTAGGTGACCCTTTGCAGGAGAGAGGCTTTTAGGTCAAAATAAGTAATGCGATTAATCTCCATTATGCCTTTAATTTTTTAGAATAATCGCATGCATTAACGTTGACATAAATATATATACTTATATATATATATTGTATATTATGCATACATATGTACACCCATATGTGCATACGTGTGTGTGTGTGTGTGGGTGTGTTGGTACAGGTAAACTATCAAGTAGACTGTATGCCACTATTAGCTCTGCAATCCTATTGTACAGCTCACTACACAATTAGACTAAACAAACTCCTTAAATGTAAAATTTGGCATCTTGCGAGAAATTGAGGACATAATCAGTCCTACAGCAATATGGCCAAAAATAAGGATTCCAGATTTGTTGGTCTTGCAGGCAAATGCTAGTGGCTAGTCCAAGTGAAGACTTAAGTGGACTTCTACCTTATTTAAACAGCTGGAGTTTTAATAACTTTGGGGAAATGTATGTGACCACTGTGTTTACATTGGGCAATTATTTTTATAGAAAGGAGGGGTTAAGCCATGAGGAATCTTCCTCTGTGAAACATGTATTGAGAAGTCAGTAATTGCCTGACAGAAAAGGCAATGTAAAATCAATATAACAGCCTTCATCTAAACTGCTATAATAATTCTGCTTTGTTCACAAGTTTACTTTTATACGAGACTGCTTTTCTGAAAAAAAGAATATACACCAATACAGGGTAATTACTAAAGCCTTCTTTCAAAAGTCAATCCATCGGTTAATTGCATAATTATGGTTAATTTTTGTTGTATTTCTTTTTTTCCTGGCCAATTCTAGAAGACAATTAGGAACAACATAGCCCTAAATCCATAAGTCAACAAAATTACTGTTGATGAATACCTGATGAATTTTCAGTACCAGTTTGGAAATCATCAATAAATCTTACTCCCTTCACATTCCTTCATTTCATATTTCTTTTAGTTTCCAAGAAATAATAATAATAAAATTATGTGTAATAAAGGGGTACTTATTTCACCTAACGTGTAGCTTCGTATCAGAGAATGTGTATGTGCATCTGAATGCACACTAATACTAACAGCAGCTTCATAGTAGCTTGATAGTATACCGTAAAACACAGCCTCATTTTCCTGCTCAGGCCTGAGGATAAATTAAAGCCACTCCCTGGGGATGAGACTTCCCTATCGGGTTCCAAGCAGCATATCACTACAAGCTATGCAACTACACAGAAAATAAGGAGCAGCTTTTGACACTTTTTTCTTCATTTTTTTGTCTAGATGACACTGAAAAGATAGTGCAGAGTTATGTGCCTGTAGGATATTAAATAATGTCCAAGTTTCAGTCAAAACTTCAGACAAAGTTAAACGCATTTATCTTTGGAAGTTTACATTTGCAGGTGTAGGGGAGCAACTGTGTGCATAAGTGCATTTTCAGACAGAGGTGTCCAGACAGCTTTCCTTTATCACAATCGTTATATGGTACAAGAGGGATCTAAAATATGTGTCCATTAGGGTGTATTTTTGTGCTTACATTTAGGCTATGTGTCTGCCCAGACTACTTACTATAAGTGCTGACGTTAAACCTGTCATTATAGAAGACTGGGGGCACTGGGCACTTTAATAGACAGTTCAGTACCATCATCAATGCATGCACTTTCAAACAAATTACCACATCAGATTTGAATGCATTTTGTGTGCTGGATTTGAATAACCTATTCCACAGCATAAAGGGCAGGATGTCAACTCAGCCAATTCAACTCCTCCTTAATTTCCTCTGTCAGTCTGCCTGGCTCTCACACCCACCACCCTACATTTTCTGTCCCTGTGTCTTGAAAGCATAAGCTTGAAACCTAAGATCAGCTAAATTCAAGGCAGAATTAGAAAAAAAACAAAGGATAAATAGCAACCAAGCTGCTCATTTTACACACACTCACACGTTTTATTCACACAAATATTTGGGAATAGCTGTCCCACCTCCTGAGCTGTAGGAAGATGAGTGAGAAAAAAATAAACAATGGTGCCCTTAGGGGTCTTCCATATCGATGCACGGATCCAACTAAACAGTTATCAGTGCAAACACAAACACTTAGATCGACTGTTGGATAGGACAGATGAGGCATCGTAAAGGAGAAGAAAAGATAAAGAAAAACAGGTAAACAAGACACAGTGAAGACAACTTTGTAATAAAGCAGATGGAAGTGAGGAAAAAGAGTAAGGAGATAAAGTGTGTAGAGGAAACTGAAAGACGGATAAACCAAATGACCAAGAGGAAAAGAGTAGGAGATAATGGGTATCTGAATGACAGCAGAAGCCAGGAGCTGATGTAGAGGACAGACAAAGAACAGAAATATATCAAGAAGAATAAAATAGAACAATGAAAAGATAAGTTTAAATGAAATCAACAGCTAAACAAATAGAGAGTGTCAGCCAGGTTGAAAAAGAAATGGAGAAAGAGCAGGTGAAAAATTTTTTAATTCACTTCTGTTGTAAAGTACATCCCACAGCTGAGATTATTACTAGTTTAGTTGTCTAACGTAAATGTCTGTGTTTTGGCTGCAAAGAAAGAAAATTAATGTGTTAACTAACGCGTTAATGTACGTGATTAGTCTGAAAATTTTAATCATACTACTATTTTGACCTATAATAATTTCTCCCAAGCAGGGTCACCTAGTTCACAGCAGCATGAAATGGACTCGATACGCAGGGAGCGACAAATGATAGCGAAAGCTGAAAGTTTTCTGCGACAGCAACAAAGGTTGAACATTTTCAAGTTTCTTGCGTTGCGTCGCATGTGCACATCTATGTGTATGAGCTTGAGATTTCAGATGCACAAATTACACCGGTCACTTGGTTGAATGAGGTCAATTGGTTGTCACCTCATCGCCTCATCTATATAGGCAGTTGCCTGGGGCACCACAAGGAGTGGGCACCAAAGAACTAGGAAAAAATATATCTGTCAGTTGTTCCCTGAAAAGGTTTGCTACTTCCCATATCCATCTGTAGTGGAGTAATATTCCCTTAGTAGTAGATATTGAGTACAGGGAGACTACATTACCTACTTACTGGTCTAGTCATTGCTTGCATTTTAATCCATTGAAATAAGGCAGGAGGGGCTTGCATAACTGCAAGCATATTTGTATTTCAAGCTTACAAAGTTAGGCATAGTGATTAATCACGACTAATCACAGCGCCAAAATGTGATTAATCTGATTAAATTTTTAAATCAATGTACAGCACAATGTTTTTTTTATAAATTTTGAAGGAACTCAACAGACTCATACTGTTTAACAAGTAACAAAATGCTGCTTTGCCTTCTCACAATCCTTAAGAAATAACTATCTCAAAAGACTTTCATATGCATTTGTTTTCTTACTAATTTAGTTGATTTGACTTCACATTTTCTGGAGATAGTTCCCTTGACTCTGGTTCTTTTTGTCATTCCAAGACCAGCGTTAGGGATTGAAGATGAAGATGACGACTGCGGTGGGGCTGAAAGAGTAAACAAGCATATGTTAACACAGGGATTTTATTTATTACTATTATCAACATATGGATTTATCATTATGAAACCAGCAGGAAAAGACAAAAAAAAAAAACACATTAATTATATGAATAAACAATGTACAGAACAATATATTGTTGAACATTTGCATTTATAAAAGGACCTTGTTTTTTCAGTACAGATTTTTTTAAGCTGTAATAATACCAAACAAGTGAGCATATTTCTAATCCACAACTGGAAAAATCATTTGAAGCCTTTCACTTCTGTTGTAAAATACATCCCATAGTGAGAGCAAATACAACCTGTTACAGCAACAACAAAGAATATAAACTGAAGAATGCCATAGATTTTGTAATTATATTGTATATTTATATTGTATGTCGGATCTTTCTAAATCAATGTGCTATAGGAATAAGAATGATTACTAATTAATCAGCTATTGACTAATTGATTGATATAATTAGTAAATATTTTTTTCTTGTACTAATTAACTCACCTGGAAGTGGCTCATCCTTCAAAACTCTGATCTTTATTTTTCCTGCTGGAAGCTGTGAAGATGATATACAAGTCAACAAGCCACATAAAAGTGGAAAATGTTTTATGCTTTAGTTTACAAACAGCCTGGTAAAAAATGTTTGTTTGTTTGTTTGTTTTAGTATTAACAGTATACCAACACCTGCATCTTTTATGTGGCATTAAATGTTTAGGATTGATAATAAAAATAAATGAAGCTCAGAGTGACTGTATAAAGTTCCATAAAATAACAAAGGCATAGGATGCGGAGTTTGTTTTTTATTTACTTTTTGGACTTTGTTGTCATTGGTCTTCTTGAAGCTGTTTGGTTGAGGGTTACTGATTGAAGAAATACATTGTCCAAATTTCCACCTTAAGTCTCTACAATGCCTAAAGAAAGAGAACAAGAAAGACAAATGTTACCCACAGATGAAGGAAAGATGATTAAATGGCCAAATAATTGATTGTAATTTTTGTCAAAAGTCCACAGTTTTCCAGAAGTAGTACTCATTCATGCCAAAGAGACCATACGACAAGAAATTAGTATCAATAAGGCAAACCAGTCTGATTTAGCAAGATGTTTCCCTGTACCCACTAACAAGACAGTGAAGATCTCTATGGAGTTGAAGATGCCAGCATGAGTCCTTTGTCACAGCACTGACTGACATCTGACAAAGCAGCATTTTCAGCTGATTCATACAACTCTCAGTGCTTTTGTCAAGCTTATATCAGTAGTCACCGCAACAGTTGTTAGTGTTTTTAAACTAATTTGATTTATTGTACCATTTCATGTAGAAAAAAAACAATCATCTAAGTATTACAAGCACTAATAATATGAATGAAACTCACATTACATTTTTCAAGGTTTTAACTGCAACAGATTATTACTGATTTCATTTCTCAGGATAGGTGGAATGTACATATAATACATAATTGGGAGTCTTTAAGACTGAAAAAACAGATTGTTTTCATTGCAAATTTAGAGAAGGGTACAGAAATGTGGGATTTTTTTTAAATGTAGTTACAAGAGTAGGTATCTCAAGTCAAAATATGTGTGGTAATGGTAGTAGTTTGGAGACTTTTTTCAATAAGTAATAGGCATTTCAGGTTTAGATGTGAGCTCTAAAGAACAATTGTTTTCCAACAGAAACAAAACATGTAATAAACAATATAAAAATACACACTTTTCAATGCAAAGGATTTGTAATTATAAAAACCTATTACCACTGACCGTGTGGTAATAGGTCAGTGGTTGATATATAGTACAAACTATAGTACATAGTTTGTACTATATATCACATAGTACAAACTATGTGATATATAGTACAAACTATGATATCACAATAATTACACAATATTTTAAAACAAGTGGATTGAATTATCTAATTGCATACAGTTAAAGACATAAAAGCAACAATTATCCCAACAACTCCTAGTATATCATATTGATTAGTTAAAATCATGTTATCTGTAACTGTATGTCTTGATTGAGATATAAACATCGGTGCAAATTTTTCATAACTGGTGAATTTAGTACAGTAAACACTGTGCTTATTATGCAGAACACTAAGCCTTTTTCACCATTCTGCTTTTAGCAGAGTAACACAAGCCAAACAAACTGACAATAGATGGATATTTGCATGGATTATCTGCTCAGGTGATGTTTGTAGTTTTCCAACTGTCTATTTAAATAATTATTTTACAAACTAATTTCCTTCCAAAACATGACTGTTCATATTTTATTATTGGAAATACTTTCAAACATCTCAATTTATAGTTCTTGAGAGCAGAAAAGTTTGGAGGCCTTCTTTTGAACCAGCTCAGACACTGAGTACATCAGGTAGTTGTCTCCTGAACTAGAATCAGAACTATGCACAACAACACTGCATTGCAGTTTTATGCCCCTAAAATCTGGAACAGTCTTTCTGGAGAAGTGAGACGGTACTGGACACTGACGATGTTTAAATCCAAGCTAAAAATTGTTCTTTTTAGTCGTGCATATGACAGATGAAAGGATTTGATCTACTATTCTTTCCTAATTTAATTAGACAAGGTTTTTTTTTATTTTATTTCATTTGTTCAATCATATTTAATTTACAACTGTATTTTTAAACTCTACATTTTTCTGTAAAGCACTTATACACAAAATGTGCTATACCAATAAATTTGCCTTTCAGAAAGCTGAAAGCACTGTGTGTAGCACCTGGTGGGGGAGAGGCAGCTACTTTAGGTTTTTGGTTTATACTTTCAGAGAAGCAATAACCTCTTTTGAAAACTTGGTATATATTGATATCAGTAATGGACCAATGCCCAGTGAAATGCATATGTGCAAACCCCACACAGAAATTTAAGTTTCCAAAAGTGGATGAGAGAAGTGCGATGGAAACATTGTTCATGCTCATGTTGCTGAATTATTTATGACATTTACTCTATTGTGATGTTGGGCTCTCTTTGGAAAAAGTTTATTTTAGATTGGGCTGGCAGCCTGTCAAGGCTCAGGAAGTCAGACTTTGAATCTGTATATGTGTGTATGGAATGGTGAGAGAATCCAGAAACCTGATGTTGTTGCTTTGCCGTACTGACACTGAGGGAAGGCGTCAGGTAATCATCCTACCAGCATCATCACGGCAACTGGACTGTCGCTAGAGGAGACAGTTGAAGCACACCCCTGTCAGTGCAGGATGACAGGGTGTCCCCTCAGGGGCCCCCTCAGTGTGCATGCCTATTTGGGACTGTATTAATGAAAATCAAATCATCTAATCCGAACAGACACACAATGAACTACACTCTCATACTCATGTATGTGTGAGAAAACAAATAGTTCTAAATAGTAATGGCTAAAACATTTAGCCTAGGTTCCATGAGGGAACTTGTTTATTCAGCGATGATTTATGTAATCGCTGAATACATAAATTCAACATTTAATTAAATTAAATGTTATGTTTTTTTTTGTAATTGAGAAATCATCGTAATTAACAGAACAAAGGCATGAAAAGATCAGTCTCTGTGTTATTAATCAACATAATAAGTTTCATTTGTTAAATTTAGTTATTGAAATTAATGAACAATAAATTATTAAGATGCACCTGTAAGCAAACAACCAGAAATGTAGATTTTTGATTAGAATAGTGGTAAGATTTTGTATATATATAAAAATGA
>CAEGAE010010364.1:0-11615 GCA_903067095.1 Girardinus metallicus
TATATATATATATATATATATATATATATATGTATATATATATACATATATATATATGTATATATGTATATACATATATATATATATGCAAACAACAGACTGCATAAAAGAAATAGACGCTCATCTGTGAAAAATCTGTGGATCAGCTTTATCCATCTTTGGTTTGTCTGACCCTAGAGCTGACAAATGTTTGTGTATTGTTCTGAAAAATACATTGGAGTGTGCTCCCAATGGCGATGAACCGTCAAACGAAGCCATTTCCAGGAAAGGTAATAAAATGTAATTAGAGCGATGAGGCAGAGTTGCTGTTGTTGAAGGAAGCAGTAAATCCACATCCCACATGACAGTATTGTATACTGAAAGCAAAATTCAGTCAATTAGGAGCTCCGATTGTTGCTTTCAGTAAAAACAAGACCAAGTTGCAGGTTGTTTCTTCTTCTCACGCACTTTAACGTCAACAGCAGTGACACCAGCAGCCATGCAGGATCTCTTCTGTCATTTTCAAATGACGATTTCATCTGTTGATGGATGAAAATCTATCAAAAAAACCAACATGGCCGTTGGTGGAAAAAGTAACTGCTTCCAAAGCTTGTAACCGACTGTGCCAAACTTGCCATCAACTGTATGTCACAACTGGGACTTTTACATCGCTGTGGGGAGATCTGGTCCATTTATATTTGAAGAGTTGCTTAAATCCAGCAACTTTGAAGGCCTTTGGTGCATGAACAGCTGCAGAATCTCAGTCGGATATATGGTCCTGTCTTTGACTAAGTCACTCCGAAACTTTCATTTGGTTTGTTGGAGCCATGAAGAGACGGACTTATTGTGTGTATCAGTTCATTCACTGCCCTGCTACATAAAACCCAAGCGGACTTTAGCTAAATGTTACAAGCGGTTGACTGGTCAGACTCTCTTCTTCATGAACCGCGATCTTTACTGATGATCTGCTCTTCTTCTATGGTTCTCGCTGGTGAATACAGCGCCTGTGACGCCGC
Organism: Girardinus metallicus; assembly: GCA_903067095.1. Lineage (NCBI taxonomy): Eukaryota > Metazoa > Chordata > Actinopteri > Cyprinodontiformes > Poeciliidae > Girardinus > Girardinus metallicus. The sequence goes on from CAEGAE010010364.1 coordinate 996, forward strand.
TCTGAATAATGTTCTTAATATTTTATGATATTTATGAAATAAAAATGTCAAACCTTGTAGTATCTATGCTAAATTATCGCGGAAGTGGGAGCTCCGATCTTGAATGGATATCAGGAAATTGATCAGGAAACCAGTCAACTTGTCAGCAATGCAACCCAGTGACTTGGCGAGCTAGCTAAAAGGAACATGCTCAGTCAAATAAGCTTTTCAGTGTATCCCTCTGGTTTAATGTAAAATCAGGAATGCAAATAGATTCTTTATGGAGTACATGCAAAAAGACTGGCAAAGTGTTTAAAGACCTCTGCATAAAGGCAGGTTAAACACAACCCACATATGGAGGCCTTAGTCCTTGATGTGGCCGTCGCAGGTTTGATTCCCAGCCTGGCGACCTTTGCCTCATGTCTTCCCCTTCTCTCATTACCCACTTTCCTGTCAATTAACTATTAAATAAAGGCCACTAGAGTCAATAAAACCTTTTAAAAGAACAATCGATAAGGTCGGACCTGAACCTTCAGAGACACATAAAGACAATTACAAAGTCGGCCTTCTGTCACCTGAAGGATATTCCCAGGATTAAAGGACTAATGTTCCGGCAAGATCTTAAAAAACCCATTCGTACGTTTATCTTTAGCAGAATCGATTATTGTAACAGCGTCTGCACTGGCCAATCAGATGGCTGCTGTTGCTCACGTTCTCACAGAATGGCTTATTATGTTGCAATTTGTTTTACAATCTAACACATGTAGTTGTTACAAAAAAAAGGGAAAGAAAGGTAAGCAGGGAAATTTTTGCTCACAGCTCTGCACATTACAGATGAAAAATGCCAAAAATGTAACCAAGTTTATGTTAACAATCATCTTCTGGTGTTCCGCCATCTATGATAACGCCATCATCCCAGTGCAGAAAGGATCGTAAACACAAATGGAAGCTATAAACAGACGGAGACATACATCCTCCTCTCATCATCATCATCATCATCCCTCTGCTTTTTTCTCTTTCAGTCACGGTTGGCAGGCAGATCCGGGCCTCCACTCATACAGCCAAGTGAACGTGTTGGAGGCATTTAATCAGGGATTTGTTTGAGGCGACAGCGTTTTTTTTTTTTTTTCTTCTTCTTCTTTTTTCTTGTTTCTACATGCCAAGCTCGAGTGTATTTTCAGAGCTTTCATACATAAGCTCTTTATCCTTGAGCAGAGCACAGCTAAATCACACTTATTGATATTTGCCCAGGCTCCCGGGTAAGTCGATCCCTTCAGGTGAGGCCGAAGACGAGCTAAAAACGCCTCTGTCAGCGAATATCCTAATGGGGTCACCGTCTGCCACCGTCCTGTCTTTGCTAAGACTCGAGACGTGAGCTGGGGTGTGCGTGTGTGTGTGTGTGTGTAATCTAATTATTTTTTACAGTACATTTGAGTAACACAGACTCACTTTCGGAATGTGGTCTGGTTCAGCAGACGTGACTAATTTGAAATGGGATCCAAATGGGATGGAGCTGAACGCTGAGTTCTTACTTTGGAGTTGTAAATGTAAAATAAAATGATTCCACATTCTGCCTGAATAAATAAACCTAACTTAAGCACTTTATTTAAAAGTCTGACTAACTCTGATGTGGAGAATTGCATGGAAAAAATACAAACATTTAATTTAATCTGTGAAAATGGATAAGTGACTTTCACAAAAAAAAAAAAAATGTCGAAGGTGTTGGATACATTTGAGTTTACTTATTGAAATGGGTGGAAAGTGTTGGCGGACATCATTTTTTAAAGGTCTTTCCACAAATTCCTAATTGGGTTTGGGTCTGGTCTTTGGCTAGGCCATTTTAACACAAGTGTCTGGCTCTGATCCAGGCTACGCCACTGTATCTCTGACTGTATATTTTGGGATGCTGTGCGTCTGGAAGGTGAACCTCTGCCCCAGTTTCGAGAGGTTATGCAACCTCTAAGAGGTTCTACTACCATAATTCTGCCAAGCTTTTCCCGTCCCTGCAAAAGAAAATCATTTCCCGCACACCCACCGTGTGTCACGGTGTGAATGTCGGGATAAAGCAGATTGGATTTTCATGCAAGTCACAAAGTTGTTTTTTTTTTTTTACAGTATATTAGCCATTTGCTTCTCTGATTAATGCTCTGCTTGCCTCGTCTATACGTTTAGGTGGATTACTATGTCTTGTTTGCAGATTTTTCTCTTTTTTTCTACTTTTAGATTATCAAACATTTCTTTGTGGGATTTCCAATTACTTGAGGTGTTGCTTTACCAACCAACCCCGTGTTTTCGCCCTGCTCTGTCTGCGGTTTTTCTTTGCTTGATCACAAATGTTTTCTAACGAACCTGAATCCTTGAATCCTTTAGAAAGCGACATAAGTTGAGATTAAATCACACGCCGGAGAACTCTAAATTGACGACCGGTTGCACTATGTTTTATTTTGGAGCATCAGAGCCAAAAGGGGGCACACAGAAAAAAGAAAACGGGTGATCCAACTTTGTGTTAATTTTTTTTTTTTTTATCCAAGCGCTCAAAATAAAGTTTATCCAAGTAAATATATTAAAGTTTATGAAGTCATCATGTTAAACAAATTCAAATAAATGAAGCTGGAAAAGCTTTTCCTCCATTTTGTGAAGTTATTGCAAAAACGTTTATAAGTTCATATCTTCCCTTAAAACTCTATACACAAATATTCCACATTATGATGGTGTGGAATTCCCTTTAAGGATGATTTTTTACAAATTTATACCAGATATACATTTTGCAAAAATCCCAATTGTGTGTAGATTTTTGAGGAAAGAAATTAATTCAATACAGCTCGGAACAAGGCCTAATGGTATGTGGAAAAAGTGAATACTTTCCAGATGCGCTCTACTTTTTTCTTGTTCTGTTCCCAACATATTGCTGAAGGTTGCCCTTATCGCGTGATAAAATAGACAAGTAGAAATAGGATGCAAGCACTATAAATACGCATTTCGGAGCTCAACCACTGACCAGCAGTTTTGTCATCGGGCTTCATCATATTTCTTACTTCCTTTTTAATTCTTAACATTTTGGAATTTTATTCCTTTCCTGCAGCCGTTCGGCCAGATCCATCTGGAATGTATCAGCCAGACGAAGGTTTCGGGAGCCACTCTGTGGGGAAGGTGGCATGACGGAAGTGAACTCATTCAAAACGCCAGTGTGCGTGAACTTCGCATGGAACCTTTCCCGATGAATCTGTAAACCTTCCTTGGACTCCAAATATAGCGTGTTCAAATTGAATTTAAGCTTTTCGTGATTAAAGCCAAACAAACTAGCTGCTGGCTCTCCACATATAAGCTAAAACAATGGGGGGGGGGGGGGGGGAAAAAAAAAAAAATTCCCCCCCCCCCCCCCCGTTAACGAGGCTCCTCTGTCTCTCAGGCAGCTAATTGACCCAGACGTCATGTGGAAACGACTCGCAGGTGTTGTGGTTTAAACGCTGTTGTCACACATCAACGCTGCGTATTTATTGGCCGTCTTGTTGCACATTTTCTTCATGCTTCAATATTTCACTGAAGTTACATGAATGGAGACAAACTGCTGTGTTGCTTTATATTTCATCATTTGTTCTGCTTCTGCTTTTCCTGCTTCACTTTGATTTATTGCAGCGAAACGCTTCACATTTTTATTCCTTCTTCTCTCTCGGCCTGCAGGCGACCAGAACTCTGACCCGGTTCTGCTGCGGGTCTCCCTTGATGTTTCTCATGTTCTACAACCAGATGAAAAACTGCAGGTCATCCTGCAGTGAAACATGGTGGTGGCAGCATCATGCTGCGGGAAGGTGGAGGGAGCCAAGTCAGGACAAACCTGCAGCTAACCTGAGACTGGGGTCAAAGTTCAGCTTCCAGCAGGAACATTATGGGATGGTTAGATCAGAGTGGGTTCATGGGTTAGAATGGCCTAGTCAAAGTCCAGACCTGAATTCAACTGGTCAAAGCCTGACTGCGAAGGACCTCAGAGTTCTGACTCAGGGAGGATGAATAAACATGCACTCCACACTTTTCAGATTTCGTTGAGCACCGTGAGTTATTTTCTAACTATTCTGGCTTCTGACCAACACATCAATAATAATCATCATCTAACGGGATATTTCTCTAAATCTGCTGCAACATGACTTACCGGAGCTCCCGCCGTCAGTCTACGTGACTCTGGTCGCCGCCCGCAGAGCGTCCTGTCGTCGCTGCTGAGGAAGAGGAGAGAGAGGAAGCGGCGCTATAAAAGCCGGAGTCTCCGCGGCTCCGGAGTTCGCAGGAGGCGCTCGGAGCGCGGCGGAGCTTCTCTGGGTCTCCAGGCCGGGTTCCGAGTTTCAGGCTGCGGGTCGCCGGATGCCGCGTTTCTCTGCAGCTGTCGAGATGCTTCCGGCGGCCAGGCGCCGCTGCGGGTGAGGATGAGGAGGAGGAGGCAGGAGCGGGTGTGACTGAGGCTGCGGGACATGCGGCGTCTTCTCCTCTGGATGCGGGTTTGAGAGCTTCCCAAGCGGCCAGTCGGAGCTCGATGAGCGGGGCATGTGACGGAGGAAGGTGGAGGGATGGAGCCGCCCGCCAGCTACGGAGGTTTGCTGAACTTCTCCACCAATGACTCCGACAGCAGCGGCTCCGGGGCGGAGCGGCGGGGCTCCAGCCTGGCCCCCCAGGCGGCTCTGGCCGTGACTCTGGGGCTCATCACCTGCGCCACCACGCTCTCCAACGCCTTCGTCATCGCCACCATCTACCAGTCCCGGAAGCTGCACACCCCGGCCAACTTCCTCATCGCGTCCCTGGCGCTCACGGACCTGCTGGTGTCCATCCTGGTGATGCCCATCAGCGCGCTGTACACGGTGCTGCAGAGCTGGCCGCTGGGCCAGGTGATGTGCGACATCTGGCTGTCCTCGGACATCACCTGCTGCACCGCCTCCATCCTTCACCTGTGCGTCATTGCGCTGGACCGGTACTGGGCCATCACGGACGCGGTGGAGTACTCCAAGAAGCGCACGGCGGGACGCGCCGCCGGCATGATCGCCACCGCCTGGGTCATCGCCATCTCCATCTCCCTACCGCCGTTCTTCTGGCGCCAGGTGAAGGCGGAGGAGGTGACGAGCTGTAACGTGAACACGGACCACATCTTCTACACCATCTACTCCACCTTCGGCGCCTTCTACATCCCCACGTTGCTGCTCATATGCCTGTACGGCCGGATCTACGTGGAGGCGCGGAAGCGCATCCTGAAGCAGGCGCAGAACAAGCAGGGGAAGAGGCTGACCTCTGCGCACCTGATCAGCAGCTCCCCCGGATCCGTGGCGTCCACCACCTCCCTGAACTACGGGACGAATGACGCCTCCTCCTGCGACACTACCTCGTCCTCCCCCAGTGTGAGCCAAGTCAAAGTCACTGTGTCAGACGCGCTGCTGGAGAAGAAGCGCATCTCTGCGGCCAGGGAGCGGAAGGCCACCAAGACCCTGGGCATCATCCTGGGAGCCTACATCGTCTGTTGGCTGCCGTTCTTCATCTACACCCTCCTAGTGCCTCTCTGCGAGTCCTGCTTCCACCCAGGGCTGTTCGACATCTTCACCTGGCTGGGGTACCTCAACTCCCTCATCAACCCCATCATCTACACCATGTCCAACGAGGACTTCCAGCAGGCCTTCCACAAACTCCTGCTGCGCTTCAGGTGCTGCAGGCCGTGAGGACCGCTTCATCCAAACGGAGCCAAAAACCAGCCCACATGTGGGACCCGTACTAGGACTGGTAACCATCCCTGGTGGCTAAGGGGGCCCAGCCAGTCTGGGTCCCATGGGGGCCACAGGTCGCAGGCTGTGGCCCCCTGTGCAGAGATCTGTGGGCCATCAGATCTAAAGTAGAGCTTTAATCAATCAATTCATGAGACCATTTATGTTTGTAAATTTGAACTGACCCAGTTTGTCCGTTTGTTGAGGTTCAAATTCAGCGAAAACAACCAGATTTAAAGTTAATGATAATGTTCATGTTTGGCTCAGATCCAACCAACATGGTGCCAACGATTGGACCCACGCGGGTCCCACAGTTCAGTTCAGAAGGTTTCCATAGCTGGACCCCCTGCCCTGGGATTGTCCTGTGCAAGGGTTAAAGGTTAAAGGTTAAAGACAACATAAAGAGTTTAACATGAGGCAACAATGATCATCATGTGATTGAGCTGAGTTCTGATAAAGCAGCTACAGTGGGCCCCATGTTTAGGCCATGGGATCGGCCCAAACCGATCCCATGTGGGGCCCACATTGTTGGCTGGGACCTGGATCCCGCTCACTGGTTTCACTGGTTCCCCTTCAGGTTCAAATTGTTCTGAACAACGTGGGACAAGCGGGGACCCATCCATCCTGATGCTGCTCAGAAGGAACCAGAATGACTTGGAGGGCAACCAGATTGGACCCCCAGCCCTGGACTGGGCCCTCTGACTCGAAACGGGCACTCGGACCGAGCGCCCACTCGTGTTTCATTTTTCTGACTCGATAAGAGGAACTGTCGGTACCGACCCAGCTCACCCAGAACCGGTTCTAGATGAATAAAGAGGGTTCATGTGGCAGGCTCCTCTTGGTTCCTCATGCTGTCCCCCAGATCCAGATCCTGATCCAGATCCTGATCCAGATCCTGATCCAGATCCTGATCCAGATCCTGATCCTGATCTTGATCCTGATCCAGATCCTGATCTTGATCCTGATCCAGATCCTGATCCTGATCCAGATCCTGATCTTGATCCTGATCCAGATCCTGATGCAGATCCTGATCCTGATCCAGATCCTGATGCAGATCCTGATGCAGATCCTGATCCTGATCCAGATCCTGATCTTGATCCTGATCCAGATCCAGATCCAGATCCTGATCCAGATCCAGATCCTGATCCTGATGCAGATCCTGATCCAGATCCAGATCCTGATCCTGATCCTGATCAGATCAGGATCAGGATCTGGATCAGGATCTGGATCAGGATCTTGTTCAGGATCACTTCCTGTCTCTCCTCCTGACATTTAGACTCAACACTTAAAACTTGTGGGAGAAGAAAAATGTTTTTTAAATGCTAGAAAATGTCACTGTTTTCTGATCAAATCATCTGTTTTTTGCTGCCAACAAACCGTCGCGCTAAATGTCAGGCTGCGTCTGATGAGCCTCAAAAGAAACTTTGAAGGCAGAAAAACATCAGAAACTGAAAAAGGATCCAAATCTGATGGTGCAAATGTCCAGAGCTGCAGCAGAGATCCAGACTTAGAGAAATTAAAGGACGACGTCCAACTTCCCAAGGAGTCCAAAATAAGATTTTAGATTAAATCACGTTATTTCATCCAGCAGATTAAAAAGCACAAACTGTAATATTTATAAATTATTATCTAACCTGAGAGTAAGAGAAGACTGCTACGGATGGACGGACGGACGGACGGACGGACGGATGGATGGTGCTCATGTTCTCATGTTCGGTTCTCCAGATGTTCTCCTGAGCCAATCAGGGTTTATTAGTATTGAACATTTCAGCAACAAGGCAACTCAAAGTTCTTTACATCATAAAAAGATAAAAATCAGGAAGTGAAACTGGACCAGTTGGGGAAAACATGTCAACACGACGGGATTGGCTGTGGAAGCTTGTGGCTCAGCCTATCAGGAAGCAGGATGGAGAGCAGAGGCAGCTGATGATTGGATGATTGATCCTGTAATTCGTCTGATTTTAGATGTTGGTAAATCTGTTGCAGCTTCAGTCAGGACGGCTTGTGAACCGGTCAACTGTGGCAAATGAAACTCCAGCACCGTCGATGGGTCTGTCGACGGGTTGGTCGGTTTCTGCAGTGAATGTTCTTCACTGATCTTCACTTTAATGGGAGCAATGCTATAAACAGTGCAGTTAAAACACAGACGGCTGAAAAGCTGGAAGCTACTCCACAGAACCTGCTTAAGGACCGTCCAGTAGCAGCATCCAGCAGACCGCTGGTTTATCTGAAGTCTCTGAATCGTTAAATTAACAGATTCTGATAATGAGACGTTTCAGAGAGTGTGGGCAGAACACGTCTTTGCTTTGAGAGTTTTGGACCTGAAACATCACTTTGTCGTGACTGCAGGCATTTTGGCTCAGAAACAGAAAACCCTTTGAGATTTGTTTGGATGGGTCCGGAGGTGAGAAGGTGACACTGGGCCGGTTCTGTCTGCCAGTAGAATACGATGAGTCCCATCGAGCTGCCTGGACCAGATGACTAAACCTGAGTGGGCCGACTGATTTTCTGGCAGAACATTTGAAACATATCCCAGTAAAAGTCAGGAAATAGATGAAAATAATGTGGGATTTATTCATGGAGCAGTTCTGGTTCCTCAGTGTGGGCCTCCGATGGGTCCTAAAGGTCCTGGCCATCCCAGAGCACCAGCACTCAGGCTCAAGGCCGTCTCCTGACCCTTGACCCCAGAAGGGAAGGGACTGGACGTTTATGACTGAGGATGCAGCTCTAGATGAGTTTCTCTGGATTTGCAGAGCGATGCAGGAATCCTGTTTCAGTTTGGTGGATCCAAAAGGATCTCACTAGATCAACTTTCAGCTGTCTTTATTGTATTCAGCCGGTTCAGAACCGACCCGGTGTCAGAGCATCACAGTGTTTCAGCTGGTTTTTACCGGCTGTGACTCCTCTGCTTGCTGCTCGTAGATCTGATGGGACCCATCAGTGCGAGCTTCTTCCACAGCTTAAAGCCACGCATGGTCCTCTGTGGTGGACGTCTGGACCCATCGGGTCTCTGATGGATGATTATATCTGAGAATCTGGAATTATAATCTGGATTTCACAGGGAGCCAATGAAGTGAAGCTAAAATATGATCTGTGTTTTTCATTTCTGTCAGAATTCTCGCAGCAGCGTTTCGGACGAAGGGTTTTATTTTCTGGATTTTTCCTGATGCTGAAGATTTGCAGCCTGAAGGAACAAATGCAGGGATCCGTTTTCACTCCTGGACAGGAGTTAGTGACTTTCAGCAGCGCTGACTGAAAGTCTTCAAACAGGTGGTGTCGATGCTCACATCGGTCTGTAGTTTGATTTCTCATTTGACTGAGAAAAGATCGAAGTACAACCAGCTTAAAGGCTTGTGGTCCCGGTCCGCGTATTAAGGAAATCATATCTAAATGAGGCAGGAATCAATACATAAATTAGTCTGGGTGGTTCTAATATGCGTTTGGAAGAAGCTAATATTTTTAATAAGGCAGAGAGCCGAACAGCGATCCGGTTCTGGTTCTGTTATCGCTGCGTCACTCGGTGAGGAAGAAGCGTTTGTGTTCAGGATGATTGTTTTATTTCTAATAAAATCAGTTTTATAGAACAAAGCGCTGCACTAAAAATAAACCTAGAATTATTATTCTCATCTATTAACGGTGAAAAACTGGAAAAGTCTTTTTATGCAGCAATAGACTATCCTTCCAATGGTTCCGTACAAACAAAAATGCTTCTCATGCTTTATAAGCAGGATGAGGAAAAGAAAAGCTTAGATGTTCAAAAGAACTGCAGCTATTATTGGGAATAGGATTCATGAATAACTGGAAATGAAATGTGAATAATTACAAAGGCTTGATTCATTTATAGGAACATAATCCTGCAGGTTTCTGCTAAACAAATCATCCTGAGGGCCACAGATCTGGTCTTTAAACCACATTTCTCTGTTCACTCATATTTATTTTGATGACATTTTCACAATTTGCTCCTTCTAGGTGAATTTTTACTGAATTTATTTGAGAAAACGATGTTATTCTGAGAGAAGTCACCTTATTTCCCCTCCGTGCATCAAACATGGCCGCCTCTGAAAGAGAGCAGCCATTTTCTCTTGCAGCCGCCTGCTGCAGCTCCGGCATGAGATCAGTGAGGATCCTCTGCTGCTCCGGCGCTTCCTGCTGGGTGGATCACAAACCCGGCTGCTGATCAACAGAATCAATAAAAATCTCTAACATTTCGGAGTTTCCTCTCTGAACGTGTCTGATCTGATTACTGCAGCCGTTTTCTCCACATTCTGACGCTTCTGCTGCATGTTGAACAGGAACAGGTCAGTTAGCAGGAAATCAGCCCAGATTCCATCACAGACTATTAACATGCATCAGAGAAACCCTGAAAACACAAAACTGGGAATTTAGGTCCTTAAATGAATGTGCCACAGTAAATCTGAGTTATTACAGACATTTTTACCTACTGAGTAAAAATACTGAGGAGGACAGAAGAGAAATGGTGAGGAGGAAACGTCCCACCTTCATCCGGTGTCGTCTCTGCCGGCTGGAGGCGCTGAAGTCCAGGACAGATGGAAAGATGCAGCAGCAACCAGGAAACACAAGAGAAAAGTAACTACGGGCTCAGAAAGCTCCACCAGCTGTACTGGTGGTGGCAGCATCATGCTGAGGTCCATCCAGGAAGTTCTGAAGACCAAAGTCCAGGTTGCAGCTGCTGCAGTCCAAACCCTGAAACCAGGACCAGACTCAGACCGGGAAGAACCTTCTGATGGTTCTGACCCAAAACGGCCCTCAGCATCCATCAGCTTCAGGAAGAGGAGGAGGAGGAGGAGGAGGAGGAGGAGGAGGAGGAGGAAGAGGAGGAGCAGCAGCTGCGGCGCAAGACCTCCACTGCGACCGGAGCCCAGAGCCCTACCTCCACCTCCGGAGAGAC
>CAEGAE010010374.1:0-13236 GCA_903067095.1 Girardinus metallicus
TTGTCTTTTAGTTTTGTTCCTGAGTCTGATTGTGTAAATGTTTATTGTCTAAATAAATGTTTTGTTAAAAATCAAAATCTTCTTATATATACACCTCCATGGTTGTACAGGAGAGGGCGCTGTAGGAGCTGATTCTCGGCAGGAGACGTCCCCGGGATGCGCCGGGATCTGCCTCTCTTTGTGAGCTCAAATGAATTTCCTCAAAATAATGATGGTTCCTGTTATTTACTATGTGGGATCTAACTGCCAGACTGTCTGCTCTGAGTATTTCAGAAACTGCTGATCTACGATGATGTTCACACACAACCATCTTTCAGGTTTACAGAAACACTCCCAAAGAGAGAAAAAAGTGAAATAAGCAATTAGATCTGACTCTCAAACACTGTCATGCTAAAATGAAAGTTTCATTGCCTGGTTGATGTTAGAGGTCAGAGGACAATAGGTAGACTGGTTCAAGATGAAGTTACACCTCTGAACAGTCAACAATTTGAACTTTGAAGAGGAAACTAGGGGGGGCTATTTTCTACGCACACTTTGGACAAAGATGAAAATCAGTTAAATGTCACAGCCTTCTGGAATATTGATGCTGACTGTATCCACCTTGTACCGTCTTCTAAAGGTGAATTAATTCCCTCAAAACGATACAACAAAAGGTGCATCAAAAATAATCTCAAACTGGTTTCTTGTGCATGAAAATGACTTGACTGTATTCAGTCCAGTTTGGGAGGTGGTGTAACGAGACGCTCACATCAGGCATTTGGAGCTCAAAGAGCTGCAGTAACTGGGTGATGCTGTAATGTTAATATGGAATCTCGGGGGGAACAAGTCCAGCACCTGGTTGCATCAAAGCAGATCTGAAGACAAGAGACTATGTTTACTGTAACAACGCTTGTAATGTGTACCTAATAAAATAGCTGGTGAATGAAAATGCAAAGTATTTTTGGTCTCATGGTTGGAGAAGCATTTATTTCTTTTGGCAAGCAGTTTTGATTCCTTAAATGAACACTTTGTTGAGTTTCAATTCTAGAATTAATTTGAATTAGACAAGAGTGTGGGAGTGCCAGCACACATCCATCTGTTATTTTTTGTCTTCTCATTTGAATTCCTTCCAGACTTCTTCGCCATTGACTCGCACAGGTGACTGGTCTCTCCTCTGTGATGAAGGAGTGTTCCTGAGCTTTGAGCATACTGTCACACAACAAGTGTTTCCATTCATTGTTGAGTAACAGGTTAGACTACACGCCTCATTTGCCTCAGCTCAGTTCCAGCCGTCAAGGTTTCCGCGGAGCTCTGAATCCTCTGCAGCTGGGACGCAAAGGTCTGATGTGTCCCACTATTCTGGACAAGTTATCCAAGGACGTATTCTAAGTCAAACTTTCCAATATGGACATTGACAACATGGTGCAAAACAGCGCTCTTGTTAGAGCAAGAGAAGGTAAGAAGGATTTAAGGCTTATCCTACAGTTGTATTCTGAAAAATGGATGTAACAGAAATGAAAAAAATCTATCCTTCCTCAGATACATGTGCATTTGAATATATGTTTTAAAAAGAAATGCAAGTTCTTTTTAGAAAATCTTTGTCCCTTTATGACATAATCCTTATTGGAAACCAAAAGTAATGTCAGGACATCCCTGCTATCCTGAAGCAACGTTTTTGGAAAGCTGACGAGAACCACAGGTTATTTCCTTCTCAGGTGCCTCCTTTTCAACATCTGTACATAAAAATCCAAAAAAGTATAAGACCCACACACTGGTGGCATGGTGACCATCCCGAGTTGATAAACAACTCAGGATTCCTGCTCTGAGTGACAGCCTCGGAGTTTGAAATGTGGTCACACAGGCTCCACTAACCTGTTCCTGAAGCTAATAATAGTTCGTTCACTGTAGAGGAGCATGCTATTGTTTAAAACTTGATGGTCTAGAGAGGTGTGTGTGCGTGTGTGCGGGCATGTGTCTGTGTGTGGGTGGGTGTGTGTGTGTGTGTCAGCAGTAAGTTGTATGTTTCATTTTCTCTTCTGCTGATGGTCTGCAGGTGGAGGAAGCAAAGGCAGGAGCTGGAGATGGAAAGAAATGCTGCGCTTTCCCCACATCAGCGAGTGTAGGGAGCTAGCAAAGACCATCGGTGTGTAGGAGTGTGTGTGTGCATACTTGTTTATATGACCTCAGTAGGACGTTTCAAGGTACCATCACCCACCTTCTAAGGCATGGACAAATATGAGTAATATGAGGACTAAAGTCCTGTCCTAAAGGTGTTGCAAAAACCAACAGAGTTAGAGGTAAAGCTAAGGTTTGAATACAATTTTGCAAGTGTGTTCATAAGTTTACATACATTAACAGAATTTGAGATTTTTAGCATAGCTTTTTAAATAGAATTTTTATCATTAAAATGTATATGTGTTCTTCAATCCTTATTATAAAATATGATTTAAAAAAATCTAATTTGCCATGCTGTTCTTTCTCGTTGGCTGTCAAATTTTTCAAGCAAGAAACAGAAAAGTTTTTATCAAGTAAAAGACCAGCAGCCCTGCTGTGGAGGACACTGCAAAAAACCAGAAGAACTCACGACCAACTAAAACCAGAAGAAATGAGGCAGAATTTATGCAAAACAAATGTAATATTTAATGAATAGTGAAGAAAAAACATTCTAAAAGTTCATGCTAAAAGTGCAACACCTTCGTTTCCATTTCACTGTTAAAGTAAAATGGTGAAGGCACAATATCAAATTGTTCCAAGGGGCCTGATTAGCTACTCTATCTATTCTAATTCATATCATCATAAAAAGTAGATTTAATTCTATCCTTCCTGTTAATGCTAATTTATTGTTAGCAGGTTGCTTTGCGGTCCAACTTTTCCTTTAAATAATTTTTAAACCAACACACTTTTGTAGAGTGTCTGGTATGTCACGTGAAGACATTTGTGACTTATTTATTTCTGTATCCTAAAAATATTTCACACTTATTAATTAGCTGCTCATTGCCATTTGTATCATTTTTCTGTTTCTGATTTTATGGTTCAAAATAGCAAAGACAATTGTTTTATAACAAAGGAATTTACTTAATCACTAATCTTGACAGAAAGAATGGCTTTTATCATTCTTAACTTTTCTGAGAATTTACATTCTTTAAAAAAATTATTGAACAATTAAAAATTCTGCCTTAACATGTAAAGTTATAAGAACAACTGTAGATGAAGGCTAGCTGTCAAAGTTGGGTAAAGTGTCATAGATAGGCACAAACAGGGTTACTAAACTGAATAGTTAATAAGTTGCTGCTAGTTTTGTTCCTCACATCGTGTTCTGTTTTTCTCCCTGTCAGAACGAGACTACTATGATTTATGTGTCTATCAGCCTATTGGCAAGAAGCTCTTTCATCTCTACTGTTTGACTCGGCCAGAACTGCACAACCACATGTTGCTCCTGGATGCTTTGGTATGCTAAAAAAAGTGCAAACTAATTGTGATCTCATCCTAGAATCAGAAATGTTCCTCTTTTCTCCTCGAACACTGGCTCGAGGAGGAACCAGGGTTTGAGGACTGGTAAATACCACTGAATAAGCATGAAATGAGAGAAAGACTCCCATCAACTGCATTACAACACAGAAAAGTCTCAAGTTCTGTAGAGGAAAGTATACCCTCCTATAAATCCAACTTTTATATATCAGGACATGATACTAATGATTCGATCTTCATCAGGTTCTACAATAATGGTCTAAATTCAATCTAAGGTGTATAAAAACATGTAACATATTTCATTACTTCATAGTCAAAAGAAAAACCAAAGTAGAGATCAATATTTACTGCTTACACAATACTTTGTTGAGAAAATTCACTTGATTACTTCATCATAGTCACTGTTACTATTTCTATGAATATTGATTGTTGGCTTTGTGCTGCTTTGCATCATCCATGTGTGTGTTAACAAAATGCCAAGTGAGTAAGACATCAGCAATGGCCCTAGAGAAGATACCGTAACCGCCCTTCTGTCTGAGAAGGGTTACAATGCCACTTCCAAACAATTTCAATTCTATTGTTTGCAACAAAAACAATCATTAAAAAGGGAAAAGAATATTTCAGGTATTTGGCAATCATCCCAGGAGTGTTCAAATTCACCCCTAATAAACTCTATACAGTGCATTAAGAGCTCTATGCAATGCTAATGAACTATATCTCTAACTCTGCAGGCCTCCTAAATGTTAACATTTATAAGAGAATAATTAGAAGAAAGACAAATAAGTAATTCTTGTTTGGAAGAGTTACAGTAAAAAGTGTCTTTCCTGTAAAATATTGTACCTTGGTTTAGATTTACGAAGATGCAAATGTCTTGTGACGTTTGATGTGATTAAGCCTGACATCCTTACCAGCAACACTTTGGTTATTTGTTTGCTAACCAAAACTTGAAAACGTAGTGATAAGCAGCGTTCATCGTGTGTCTATCTTCTGCTCAATGTGAGCAATAATTTGAAGATGTTTCATCTAAATCTCATCATCAGTACAAATACAGGAAAATGGTAAAAAAAGTTATGCAATCATGTAGGAAAAAATTAGGATTCCACAAAAAATCTTCAGCTCCTCATCATGAAATATACACATATTCATATGTCCTTATCTCTGGGATGAAAAAATTATTTTGTTTAAGAGAAACACCAAAAATGCTTCTCAGTCAAGATCAAGATCTTGGTCAGTTGTGGTGAATATACTACTATATTTTGGGTCTCTGATTGTTGTAAGAACTAGTTCTGTTTCAGTGTAAATTTCTTGTTACAGACAGTCTCACATTTTCCAGGATACCCCCTTTGATACACAAAAAAATTCTTGGTGAGTTCTTTGATGGTGAGCTGGTCAGGTCGGGTCTCTGCAAAGCATTCCCAAATCCGCTTCCAGCTAAATGATTCACAGTTGATATGAGGTCATTTTCTGGAATGATCTCTTTGGTTTATGCCAAGCATGGCCTCTGTTCCGGTTTTCTAAATAATTCAATTTCAGACTGCATTTGTGGGTACAGCAGTCTAAAACAGCAGTTCTGCCAATGCCAACATTCTGGAAAGGAAAACTGAGGAGGCCGCTGCTTGAAAGGTTTTACAGAAATGTTTTCAGCTGTTCCACAGTTTGGGGACTCCTTTTCCGTTTACTAAAATGTTTTCTACCATTCCATAATTTTCAGTCGAGATCTGTAAGAACTTCAGGCACACCAGTTTAACCTCTGGTATTGCGAGCTATGCTGCTCCCCAGATAAAGATGAAATGTAAATGGCATCATAATTACTTAAAAAAATTAGTTTTATACCATATTTAAAGAAAATATTCATTAAACCATGAACACAGATGCAATCAAACTAATTACAGATGCTGGATATTGAAAAGAGATTTGACAAGCAGCTGTATTTTAGTTCAATAAGTGTTATTAAAGGAGAATCTAACATCTTAAATTTGTCAAACATTTCTTTTCATTTGGAATTTTGATTCAAACCATTTTGTTCATCTTCTCTGGATTAGTTTTCAGGCTCATCATTACGCTGTATCCCTACAGATAAACCACCTCACTGTCTTCACCTACAAATGTCTCAGTCCTTTTGAATCACGTTTAAGACTCATTTTCAGTGCAGGTTGTAGCTCAAACTTTTTAAAATCATTCAAACATGACAACTTACCACCAACAGCTGACATGCTAAATCACATTTCATTTCAGATAAAAAGGTTATGAACGACAAGAAAAAATAAGTTTATTTTATTTTAACATTTCCTGGGCAAATTAGCCAAAGTTCGTATTTCTCACCCTCCTTTCTCTTTGTTTCCTTTAGGAAGCCTTTGACACAAAGACAGACGAGGAAAGGAAAAGCTTTGGTTTTTATATCATCCACACATTTATCAGAAGTCAGGTCTGAAAGCCCCTGTTTATACACATACAAATAAATCAGCTCTGTGTTCACTTATTAAATACCAGCTGTTTGTCTTTCTGTTTTCTAACGTCCTCTGTGTCCCACAGGGCAACCAGTGTGTGTCTTCTTTAGCAAAGCATGAACAAAGCTGCATCAACAGCTTGGAGCTTGATCCCTGTGAAGACGTCTTTCATAAATGCAAAGTGTGAGTTCATGTGTTTGTCTGGTTATACATGATCTTCACATAAGTAATCGCACATTTAATCTACTCCTCCTTTTATGACATTATAACCACAAACTTCAATATACTTAATTGAGATATTGGTAGATGATAGGACGGCATGATGTAAAGACACATCTTAAGTTAATTAGAATATTGTAAAAAAAATAATTTTTTTGACACTCATTTGAGAACTTATTTGTTAAGCCTTTATTTCTTGTAATTTCGATGATTGTCTGTCTCAGAAAATTAGAATGTTGCACAAGAACAATAAAAAATGTTTGTGTCTGTAATGTGACGAATTGCAAAAAAAAATAAAAAAATGGAGGGGTTTCAATAATTTTGCACAGCACTGTGTTCAGCATGCATGTGTTTTACCACTAAAACACTCAAAACTCTCTTCTTTTAGATTCCTGCATGAATACCTCAGTCAAGAGCCCTTCACACAGTACCAGTACAGCATGCACTTTGACCGCTTTCTACAGTGGAAGTATCTGGAGAGGTCAGTGCACAAGTTGTGATGCATCATTACCTTAGGTGGAAGTGACACTCATAAAACAATTGGTTATTTGTAGGAGTACACCAAGAAATCAACCCAGATTTCCTTAATTTTGGGAGAATGGAGATCAGCACTTAGCTGACGCTTACCTGTGAAACCGATCCTGAAATCTGTTTCTAGCAGAAACAGATTTCAGAAACAGATGGTGTGTCTAATGGTTACCCTTTAGACACACCACCTTCATGCAGACAGTTGTCAGTTAGTGGCGGTAACATCTGGAACATTATTCCAGTCAATATCAGTGAGCGCCCACGCTTTACTCCTTTAAGAGCCAATTAACGGATTGGCTTAGGTTATTGGGTCAAAAATATCTCCATTAGAACCCATTGGATCAAAAATTGCTCTGCTTTTCTTTGTTTATGAAACTTATTGTTTCTTGCAATTTTATTGTATAAATGTAAATGTGTGCTTTTTAGGTTGGTTTTAACAGCTGCCAAAGGGACTACTAGTTTATATTGTAGTTCACCCATTTTCCCCTCCTTGCGCCACCCAGGTTTGTTTAGCAGTTTCGGGACCCGACCAAAACCTGTAATCAGTTTCATTTTGCTTATGTGAGACTGTCGCCAGTCTTATGTGATATGGTTATGTAAGCAGCAGCAGTGTGCATGTAAGAATCCATAACATTTATTTTATCTAACTTGGGAACATTATGCAGTACAGTATTGATTAATGTGCACTGTCCTTTGACAATTTGAAACTCCACGAAGGTCTGAGAATCAGCCATCGTCCCCCTTTAGTCTCTCGTGAAAGAGGTTTGGCTGACAGACCTGACCACCAGGTCACATCTGCATTATCATGATTTGAGGTGAGGGAGACGCCGAGCTGCCCAGTTTGTCATTGTTAAAGATTTATTTAAATGAAGAAGTCCAGGAATCGAGTACACGAAGCACAGGGAACACAGAACGTAGTTAGACGACCAGAGACAAAGACAACAGGTGGGCTTAAATACACAGGGAGACAATCGAGGGAGCAACGAGGAACAGATGTAACTAACTACGAGTAGACAGGACAACACAGAGACTCCATGGAACCCAGAAACCCAACTAACACACAGAAAAACTCAAATTAACACAAAGAAAACCCAAATCCCAACATGCATATGCCCAGTAGCCACCCCATTGCTGCCAACTTACAGTCTCACTGTACTTAGTGACGTTTCAGACAAACAGAAAATCAGTATCAGCTAAAATATAGTGGTGATTCTTTCCTAAGGTGAAAAAACGTGGTGAAAGAATTCAGGAAATTCTTTCAACAATTCAGGCACCAACTGATTGCAATTGGTGCATCCCTAGTTATTTGTTTGTTGAGTAGCTGGTTTAATCATTGGCTTAATGCTGAAATAAGTAGTGGATAAGAAACAAAGTCACAAAGACAATGTCCTTGTTTTTTTCTCATTAAGGCGGCCAATCACCAAAAGCGATTTCAGAGAGTACAGGCTACTGGGGAAAGGAGGCTTTGGAGAGGTAAGGCTTGTTACAGTTGATCCCTACACTACCATACAAGTCTATTTTACATGTCACAATCACTTTTGGACACATTTGCTTTTCCTGCTACAGTTTCTAATAATCTGTTGTTTCTACCACATAAATCTCTTCATGGCATTTCCATTTCAACCTGCAGGTTTGGGCTTGTCAAGTACGAGCCACAGGAATGATGTATGCCTGCAAAAAGCTAGAAAAGACTCACGTAAAGAAATGGCAAGGAGAACACATGGCACTCAACGAAAAGGAGCTACTGGAGGAGGTGGACAGCCGATTTGTGGTGAGATTACAACGGTGCTCTGGATCTGGTTTTCTGTGGACTGCTGTAAACTATGAGAAAATGTTTTGCCTTCATCCCAGAACAAATATATACATCATATATACAATGTTTTTGATATGAGGCAGTGCAAAGCAAAGGGTTCAACAAAAAGAACAGTACTGGCATTGTAAAGTTAGCGTATTAGCATTCACATATGCCGAGGAGGTAGCCTGACACATCGACCAACACACACCCACACACACACCCACACACCCCCACACACACACACAACCACAGATGTAAAGCCAGCAATTCTAATACAATCAAGGATGAAAGAAAGAAACACTAGCCTTCCTCAATAGCTGCACTTCCATTCCATATAATTGCGCAATTTGATATATTGAAAATATATTTCCTTAATAACATTTTTTTGCATCAAACAAATCACATGATCAACAACTAGTTGTCTCCGCCTGAACAAACCAGGAAGCAGAAGACGACAGGAAGTAGTTGGAGGATCATTGTGCAACATGTTTTTTAATGACTTATAGCGCAAAGTTATTCATGTGTGATTTTAATTGCGTTTCTTATTTGGTGGAAATGCGAAATTGTGTTTTTTGACATTAGTGAAATATTGACAAAGTTTTGCACACATTTGGAAAGGAAACTTGTGAGGCATTGTGACACATTAGAAACAACCAGACATGCACACACTCAGACCTATGGACAACAATACAGAACAAAGATAAAATACATGAACATAAATGCAAAAATTTAATTAAAAAAATTAGTCAACAAAGGGAGAAATTACTTTATTCTTGAAACTGGAAAACTGCATGTGAAAACTGTAAAAGAATAAAATCATGAACATTTAAATTCAAGCAACAGGAAACTATCCCAAGTAGCACAGGGGTGTTTGGTGTACTTTTAATACAGACTGAATGAACTGGTAGACGCTGCATATTAGTTTAAAACTATTGGGGGGAAAATGACCACTCTTCATTGCTACCTGAGTTCTAGAAGGAGGTGACATTAATAGAACGAAGTTCTGCTGCCGGCCTTATTCTTATAACAAGGATTGTTTACCAACTTCCTCACTTTAAGTTTGATTCTAAACTGAAGTAAATCTGGTCTACAAACAGGCGCTGTCTATATGTAGGTCGACATTTTCAAACAAATACATTCTTCTAAAAAAAACAATAATTTCTGTTTTAGGCACGATGCAAGTCATCTGTCGTTCATAAACATAGTTTCTGCATTTGTGTTAATTTAACAGTGAACAGAACCACAAACGTCTAAGGGCACGTAGCTTTTTGAGGCCCAAAATGATTTAAACTGAACAATTCTGACCCTCTGGCAAAACTTTTTTTACATACCTGCCCTAAAATATGAAAAAGTACAAAGAGTTCATGTTGTGGTGTGAAACTTTAGACATTTTAATTGATGAAAACGTTGAATCATTACCATAATTTATTCATTGATTTAAATTGGGAGTCACAGAGAGTCTGGGGAACGTATACTGTTAAAACTCATACGTTTAACTGTCTTTACCGTTATAACACGTTCAACACTCCTTGTATGCACATTCAGCTTCTCTCTCATACATCTCCCGTTTTCTCTGCAGGTCAATCTTGCATATGCTTATGAGACCAAACATAGTCTCTGCATGGTTTTAACCATGATGAGTGGTGGCGACCTGAGGTTTCACATTCACAATATGGGAAAGCCCGGCTTAACCATGGACAGAGTTTATTTCTATGCCGCAGAAGTCTGCTGTGGTTTAATTCACCTCCACCAGAAGTCGATAGTTTACAGGTGAGTGTGTTTCCACGTGGACCTGAACACATCACTGCAGCACGATCTGCTTCATACGCTGTGATTTTATGTTCCAGAGACCTCAAACCTGAAAACATTCTCCTGGATGACAACGGTATGTCTGGCCACACCAAGTGCCTTTTTCTCATGAGGGTGCAGTAATTAGCTTGACGTCTACTAAAATAACTTTAACAAGTCACATTCCAGGGTTGTTATTTTTAGCTTTTGCATCAGATTTAAACCAGTAGTAGTTCTGTCAGACTTGATGAATTCTTCACATGAAACCTCAAGAAGGAAACGGTTTTGATGGTATTTTGACAAGCCTTCAAACAAAGTCTAAAGAGGAAGTTAAACATCGTGGGAAACAAGTGAGGTATCACCTTGTTTATATATATATATATATCTATTTATATATAGATATATAAAAGAAAGTCTGTCGCTTCTGGGTCACATGAGATCTTTGTCTCACTTTAGTTAAAAACATAGAGCAAATGAGATGATGGGCAGTTGTAAAATTAGCTCCAAGAACGGGCTCTGCAGGTTCTGAAGAATGAGGAAAGGGAAAGTGCGTCAGTGCAGGAAAACTGAAAAGAGTATTAAACCTTTCGATTTCTCTTTGTTTTTGTGCCAATTAGGACACATCCGCATCTCTGACCTGGGCTTGGCAGTGAAGCTGGAGGACGGGGATCTGGTGCACGGCAGGGTCGGCACATTATACTACATGGGTATGTATTATTCCTACTGAACAGAAGTCTCCATTAATCCACTAATGTTGGTCTTAAAGTGTGGTACACATTTGTATTCAGCCCAGTGAGTCGTTACTTTGTGGGGACAATTGCTGCAAGTCAAATAACTCTAGCACTAGTGTCTGTGAACATCAATTTTTAAGACTGAAAATGACGTACGTCAAAAAAGAATTCAGACTTAGAAAACCATGTGCATGCACACCAGAAAGCAGTTTGACCATTATAGATCACAGGTTCACCTAATGATTTGTGTACAAGGTTCCACCACATGATCTTCCCTCTACATGCTCACATTCAACCATGAATAGTCAATGAAAAGTACTTCATGGATGTTATGGCTTGAAATCTGTATCATGATATATTGAGCATTCACCTCCATAATGATAAATGGACAATAACACTAAGCACCTCTGGCCCCTGAAAATTAACCTGTGCATAAACACTTCACACCAGTGATGGTTTGATTTCCCTGAACCTGTTTTTCGCAATATTTTTTATCGCCACTTTAAGAGACATTAAAATTACAGTGTCTCCAATAAGTAAAGAAAACGTGTACCTTTTAGTTCTTAAGAGTTATTGCACAAATAAGTACAACTGAACAAGTTTATAAATATAAATAACATCCTTGGTCTAATGGCACACCCCTGCGTCCTGCTGTCCGCCCGTGACATTTGCTCTATACACAGTAAAAAACAAAAAACAAGAAACACCAAATATACCAACATGGGCAAAATGACATCGGCCACTGCCATAATTTTCAATGATGGTTAATTTTCGGTGCATCTCTCATGACTAATGAGTGTTAAGGTTTATTTAAATGAGCCACTTGATCAATGTTATTTCATGGTCAACAATGGTAACCACACTGAAAAGAGTAAAGAAACACAA
Organism: Girardinus metallicus; assembly: GCA_903067095.1. Lineage (NCBI taxonomy): Eukaryota > Metazoa > Chordata > Actinopteri > Cyprinodontiformes > Poeciliidae > Girardinus > Girardinus metallicus. The sequence continues at coordinate 11,841 of CAEGAE010010374.1, forward strand.
ATTCACCAAGGTAGAAATTGATGTATTGATAGGGAGTTGAGAAAAAAATCACTTTTGGTTGCCACGGTAGTGGGGCGACACATAAATGGAAATCGCCTGCATTTTAGGAGGTTGCTCCACAGTTGGGCGCTGATGGATGTGAGTGGAATAAAAGCTGCCTCCTTTGTTCATTAACTTACCAAGGCATGTACGACCTGCACGTTAATAGCCAGGAAATCTTGATGATCCCTGAAAAGGCATTTCTTCTCTTTCTGTTATTCTGTTTAATGCTGTGTAGAAGATATTCTCCTCCATAACTTTTCTCTCCCTACAGCTCCTGAAGTGATCAGCAAAGAGAAATATGACATGAGTCCTGACTGGTGGGGCCTTGGCTGCCTGATTTATGAAATGATTGCGGGTCAGTCTCCCTTCAGGGACAAAGGCGAGCGCCCCAAATCCTCGGAAATGGAGAAAAGGATCAAATCAAAAACTGTGGAATACAATAAGAAGTTCAGCAAGGACGCCGTAGACATCTGCAACGCCGTGAGTTTCACTCCCCAACGCTCGTCTAACGTAGATAATGCAACCTTAGAGATGTAGAGCTATTCCTGCTGTTATCTATAGCGATCATCACGACGGGCTCAAGACTATTATCCAAACTATAAACGACTTGTCTTTGATTTTAGTTGCTGAACAGGGATCCAAAACACAGACTGGGCTGCCAAGGCTCAGGAGGGAAAGAAGTGAAGTCTCACCCCTTCTTCCGACAGATCAACTTCCGGATGCTGGAAGCAGGACTGGTGGAGCCTTCGTTCAAACCAGACGTAAGCCCAATATTGATTTTCATAACTACAGTGATGTGAAAAAGTGTTCACTCTCTTTCTGATTTCCTTTTTGCATTTTTTCACACTTCAGTATTTTTTCATACGGAGGCCCCTAAGGGACATGAGGGGAATTTATAGTCTTGGCATTACCTAACAAAAGGCTTGCATTCCATTGCAATAGTTTCTGCGTTCTCTCACAGTAATGTACTAGTCAGTTCATGCAGCACCTTGAATACTGAAAGTCTTTCTGCTGCAATATCAGATTTTCTTAAGGTTCTTCCATGTATGTAATTGTCTCGTTTGTGAGACACCGGAAGTTTTACATTTTTTCTAAAGATACAAATGTGCCGCAAACTTATGTGCAAAATGCAAAAGTAAAGCAGGTCAAACATGGGCTTTCCATTCCTTCTAAGAAATAAACAGAAACTTTTACGACAGAAGGGAAAAAAAAGAAAGAAAAAATACATCCAAACTGGACTATTTTTTTTTGGGGGGGGGGGGGGGGGGTGTTTTTTTGTTTTTTTTTTTTTCCTTCAATCATTATCGGGCAAGGATGGACTCGCTGTTTAACAAAAACCAACCCCCTACAGAAC
>CAEGAE010010391.1:0-55878 GCA_903067095.1 Girardinus metallicus
CAAACAACCATGCACTCACACACTCACACCTAGGGACAATTTGGAGAGACCAATCAACCTGACAGTCATGTTTTTGGACTGTGGGAGGAAGCCGGAAAACCCGGAGAGAACCCACGCATGCACAGGGAGAACATGCAAACTCCGTGCAGAAAGACTCCGGGCTGGGAATCGAACCTTCTTGCTGCAAGGCAACAGCTCTACCAACTGCGCCACTGTGCAGCCCCTGAATTGGGGACTAATATTACAATATTTGTTACAATTTCAGCTTCAAAAAACCTCCTCCCCCCGCCTGTGGTGGTGCTGTTCCAAGGACCACCAATGGAAACGAATTCTCTAAAGAAGATATTGTCGCAATGTAAATAAAAATGGAGTAGCATTTCAGTGGTTGCACGATTTCTCTTTTGTCCCGCTAGTATTAGACTTGTGCGTTTGTTTTGGTTCTATTTATCCAGAATGCCCTGCACTATAGTTCGCTTCCTGCTATTGGAGATATCTCTGGTCTGGCCCAGATATGCAATCAAAGCACAATAGAGTTCACTTGAACAAAACCAAGACATTAGGTTTTAGGTCTGAGTTAGTTTTTCTGGTCCGCATTAAAGTTCGATTACGTATTCACACCTCCCCAAACGAACCAGACTTTCTAGGTTAACAAAGTACAGTTTGACTAAAGCGGACTAAAAAGGGTTGGTGTGAATTCATCCTAAAAAGAAGATTTTTATAACCTGAGAGATTAACACAAGAGAATAAAATTGTGAAAACCAAACACTAACCGTCCTATTTACGCGATTCGAAAGATTATCGTGGGCGGTGTTATAAAATCTTTTTTAAGAGAAATGAATACAGAAAATGAGAACTAAGAACATTTCTCTCTACAATGTGGCCAGTACCGCTGATTCATTGCTCTTTAGTATGACCACCACACCGTCTGCTCTGTTTACTGAAGCCATTTATGATGCAGAATATACGGCAAAGTCTATTTGTTCTTCACAAAATAAGATAAAAAAAAAAATGCTACATTTTAATCCAAGTGACATTTTTTTGGTTCTCTCCAAATTTTCTGTAAGAACTACTTAGAAAGGGCCATTGTCCCTTGTATTAAACAAAGGCTAGTTTCAATTTAGAAAATAGTCAAAACAAATATGTTCTTGGTTCTTGTAAAAATCTCTTTTATGTGGTCTAATGTATAGAACATGCGCTGTAAAACCTAGAAAGCAGTTAAAACTGGAATCTGTTTTTATTTTTTTGCTGGCCTGTTGTTTTGTAATCTAGCAGGACTTTCAGGTCCCCCTGTGGTGTCAGGACTGAACTTAATGAGCATGTAAAGTGTAAATCCTGCAAGTGGCAGACTGGTCTCCGCTGTCTCCACAAAAAGATTTACCATCTTCCACCAAGCTGTAAGAAGCCAAATGTTTTTTACTCGGGAAGAAAAAAAACTCGAGATTTTATATTGATTCTTTCAATTCACGGTCCTACCTCTTGTGTAATTTGGAAAATGGAATTGTTCTATGAAAGACAAAAATATAGCCTGACTTTAATGGAAATTCTACGGTTGGGAAATTCATGCTGCGTAAAGTGTTTTACACTTTAAAATTTAATGCAAAGTCGAAACTTCAATTATCTGCACATGCTGCTGGTCTGCTGCTTACGTTCTGAAATCAAAAGAAAATGGACAGAGATGTAGGAGGCAGTGTGTTTTCCTTTCACAGCAACACTTGGTCCTTTAGGACTCAGCTAATCTAAACATTACAAAATAGAAGCTGAGTGATCCCAAAAGGTTCTGAGGGCATAAGAGTTTCAAGTACTATTTTCCTGCTTAGCAGGCATAAACTAAGCACAGAAAATTAAGTAGCTAAACATCATTTTGGAAATTAGTTGTATGGTTATGGTGTTAACTGTTATGGTTGAACAGTTAATAGCACAGTTTCCTTGCAGGAAAAAAAAACCTTAGGTTCAATTCCCCACTTTTTTTTGCATCGAGACATATTCTTCGTTTATTTTTATTTTTTTCTGTTAGTTTTCACAATGACTTTGGTTTTCTCCCACGTTCCAAAACATGAATGTCAGGTTAATTACCCTCTAAATTTAGGAGTGAGTGTTGAGTGTTTGCCTGCTGTGATAGAAAGGTGACTTGCCCTACTCTGCATGTATACACGATGGATGATGGTTTCAGCAGAAACTAAACAATTATTTTTCTTTTTTTTAAAAGTGGCACTGCTGCCCCTTCAGTGGCTTTGGCAGTAACCGATGAATGACTGCCTGCAAGGGCTCATATTAGAATATCAAACAACTTTATGTAGCTTTCTTGCTCTCTAAATGTTTAAATACATGCAATAATAACTGAACTGGATATTTTTTAGTTATTCCTCCAACAAATACAAACAGTGTCTGTTCATATCAATGTCTCAGTAGAGTACTAACATGGTAAAATTTTGTTTCTTCTTCAAATCTGAAGAAGGCTTCAGATTTGAAGCCATATTTAATTTTTGAAAAAAATCATTTACATAACTGATGATCTATGAATACAGAGAGCGTCCCTATGATCTGTGTGTAGAACAATGAATAAAGCATGAAATCTGATTCTCAAAATGGAATTCACTGTTAAATGCAGAATATTATAGATTATCTATTCCTCATCTGGATTTTCCCAAAAAATCTGCATATTTTTACTGTTCGCACCAAAGTTCTCAGAAGAAAAATAGACCGCATTAGCTGCTGATGCTCCCTGTTTCATATATGCTTTACTTTAGATATACAGGACAAGTTAATAAAAAAAGGGTTAAAGAACTTTATTTTAAAATAAAATATAGCTTTCTTTAAATTCCCATTAAACATAATTTCAAACAAAGAGGGTGTTTTGAATATGTTTACTTTGTGAGCCATATACAGAGAAAAACTGACACAGAAAATGGGATATAGATTCATTTGAAGATAAAAACGAGAGCTACATGGACACAAAATGGGAAGTCCCATATCTCTCTAGCTGAGAGAAGGTCACTCTTGACTTCGATGCGCGTTATCTGCATAATTATGTTTTCTGACAGCACAAAGAACTTAGGAAATGACTGATTAAAGACATTCCCAGTAGCAGTAATGGCTCTTCATTCTAATCAATTCCTTGTTATCAATAATAACAAATGGGTAGAGACAGGATGAAAATGAGGCTCTTGCACAGATGTATTCTGATAAACATGGGATCACTTTGTCTTCCCCATTGACTGGAGGCACTGACAAAACAACAGCAGCAGAGCACAGTTCAGACTATTTTTACCCTGCACTTCGACAGCCAAATCCATCAAATGTGAGACTGCTTCCTAAGCATTTGAATTGCAAGGACAAGGGTTAGCTTGAGCTCACACCAGACAGTTTATCTACAAATGCACCGACAGTAGAAAAAAATTTGCTCCACTATATATATTTTTTCATGCTCCTGAAATTGCCCCCTCCCCTCAACTCCCCAAAAAAAAGAGCCCCAGATGTAAAATCCTTCTACGGCACAGAGCACCAAAATGTTCCGTGTGTAACAGATAAATTTAATGTCAGCATTACAAGTCAGACAATGTAGTGGAGAGGTTATTATTTATGCCTTTAGAAAGAAAAAAAAAAAAAAAAAAGAATCCCACAATGTGAGCTTACAATGTGGGCAGTGTAGATATTTTTGGAAAATGGATGACTGAACATGGTTTTAAGCATTTTTTTTTTTTAAAGCGGACTTATAATTACTGCATTTTCATGACACTCAATTTACTCTGCTGATATTGTTACACCACATCATGTCTGGCACAGCTATTGGTCTATTCGTACTGCAATTAAAATACAATGCTCCAGGCGCTGTTGAAGAAACTGGCAAAAAAGGAAAAAAAAATGAGTGTGGCTGCTGCTTAGGTTTCACTAACTTTTAATGAGGGGCAGACAACTCATACTCAGTGGGATACATGCATTAATGTTGATCCTCTGTTCGCACATGGACTGCCATGCCTCTGCATGGCAGTCCATGGCTGTTTGTTGCAAATCTTGACACACTGAATAAGATGTTCAGTAATTAATTAATTTCACAGGTGCTGATGAAAATACAAAGAGCACCATATGTAACATAGTTCCCAGCATGTCGAATTATGCAGGAAAAGTTATGATAAAATATGGAGAACAGCATAGTCATCCTTGTCAACAGCATAGAGAAGCAGAAAGGATCGCACTGCTGTTGACTAGAGAAAGACAAGTTATCAGGGTTTGTTGCAGTTTGTCTGAGTTCAGAGGTGGGCAAGACCTGATGTTCAAACATAAGATAAGATTGAGTGTTTTGCTAAAGCATTCACACACCCTACCGCCATAAATCTTAATGTTCTTGAGATTTTAAGATTAATACAGAGTAATGCATAATTGCAAAAGAGGATAGAAATTGATGCAGGGCTTGTTAATATACGTAGTTCATCTTTACTAGCTTTGCACATCTAGTACTTGAAATTTCTGTAAAACTCCTTAAGGTTGCAGTATGTAACTTTGATGAGAAAATGTGTCTTGCACATTTGTTAAAAAGGTTACTTTGTCATCACAGTATAAGACATATAATCTAGAAAAACATTTTTTTTGCTTCTCTGCCTTCTCCCAGTGCTAAATGCAGACATAAACAACCCAGACAGAAACAACCAATCAGAGCCAGGAGGCGGGTCATAGCGCTGTCAATCAAGTTTGTGTACATGCCGTTCACATCCTCCCTGTTGCTCTCTGGTACAGTACAATGTCTCCCCAACAGCAGAGCCTTCCACAAATGCGTAGTTAGCAACTAGCAGTTTCCCTGTAACAGTAAGTTGTTTCACTGCTAATATGTACATTTCATTCCAAAATCTCCCATTAAAAGAACTAACTTTGGATAGTGAAATTTTTCCAGTAACAATGTCCTAAAATAAAATCTAACGTCCAATGTAAAATCATTGCAAGAGACGCAGAAGCACCAAATCCAGAAGTGCCTACTCTAAGCATGACGGAGCATTTACAGCGATTATTGCAAATGTGTTTTACTTTTCTCACAATGGGCATGTCACTGAGTGATCTATAACTGCTTACAAAAGTGATAAGAGTTTGATTAGCCAAGTGTACGCTGACGAAGAAAATCAACTCACCCCAGCCCAAGCTGGGACCATGGTACTTCTTTTTAAAAGTACAAATGGTCTAAAAAAATTACTATAGATTTCCAATTTGCTGTTCATGCATTTGGAAGAACAGTTGTGCAGCCATAAATCCTTTGCCTTCTAAACTTTCATTTAGCTTCTGCCTTCCATTTTATGGCAGCAGCTGCTCCTCGTGTTCTTCAGTCATTCAGTAACCCAAAAAAGAAAAAAGTGTGACTTGAGAAAAGGAGATCCTTTTCTCAGACCATTACCACCCATTTCCCAAAGGTGCAAACCCCATCACACAGTGTTTTTAGAGACTGTGAGAAAGAGGCCTGGCAGAGTAGAAGAATACATTTCTGCTTAATTAATTCCTTTCCTTACTTTAGGTATTAAAAGGCAATGGTCTGTTTAACAACTTTCAGCGACACTAAACGGGCAATTAGTCACAGCCTAATCATTTTTCATACATTTTATGTGTATGCCTAAGGTGGTGTGTGCTCCCGGGAGGGTCATCCCACTAGCCATCTTACTTCCACACCTCCTTTTTACAGCTTCTCACTTCTACAAAGGATTAAGTCATTTCATTTCCTTTGTTCCCAGCTAGTCTGCTGTTATCCATGCTAGATTCAGTTCTAAAATAAGACCCAATCTTAGAAAGCATGGCACTATGCCTAGTTTGTCTACCATTAAGATTCACCATGTTTATTAGACGGTTATAAAGGCAAGCAGAATGCCTTCTCAGCTTCTTTGTGAGCCGCACCGATACGCCGATGCTTTGCCTCTCTTTGACATATTGGAGTTTGTGGTGTGCTTTCACAAAAGCTGTTAGTAACTGTTGTGTTTCTCTGCACCCACTCAGATCTACGGCAGTGTTTGTGTGATGTGTTCTTGGCAAAGTAACTACCCCGAATCTGAAATCCAAACATTGAATGATGAGCCCATTTGAGGGAAAGGCTGTCCACCTTCTGTTGTGCAGGCATTTGATTTTTGTTTTGACAATCTGCTGTTGCTATCTGTTGCGCCTCTGTTCTCTCTAACATGTTACTTTTCCAGACAGCATCCAGGAAACTTGAGTTCCACAGTGCAAGCGCAGCTGTTGTCGACACATCCAGGTTTGTGTTGGATTCCTGCTTAGCGATGACAGGGGGCCAACTCAAGCTTGGGCGAAATCACACAAATAGAACGTCTTGCACAAGTATTTATATCTGTTGAACGTTTAAACATTCTGCCAAGCTACAACCTCACAGTTAACTCTATTTTATTGGATTTCCAGTCATCGATTAACACAAAATACAGCATAACCATGAAGAAGAGGCAAGAATGATACCTAGTTTTAAAATTTTTATTAAGTGAAAGCTGATTTTCAACAAGACTTCCTTTAAGTTTTCAGTTCAACTCTCTCCAGGTGTTACAAAACGGGGTCATTAGGACCCCACTAGTTTTTTACTCTGAGCGCAATCCCGCAGCGTCGCACTGACCCTGTGTGCGCTTTTACGAGTTTTTTTTTGTGTGGTTTCGGAAACTGACGGACTGACAGGGACATCCCCCACCACGCTTCACCGTTGTCCGACCTTGACATTTGCAGCGCTCTTTCTGAGCTGAGACTGCAGGAGTGTTAAGCAAAAACTAATCTTGGAAATATTACACCAAATCTTACATTGTCAGAAAAATAACCAGCACATCAGGGATTTGTTGAGCAGGAAACATCAGGTAAAAAAACAAGGAAGTATTCTTAAAGATTTCTTTCATATTTATCAAAGACAGGTTGTGTCAAATTATCTTAATCACAAGATCGCTCTCTTACCTTCTACAGAAAGACCTCATGTCACATATCTGCAGAAATGTAAATATATTGGTGGAGCCTAATAAATAAATCAAATTAAATCAAAGGGACAAAATTTGTACATTACAGAACATTAACATTCTACACTTTCACAAGTGACTATTATGTTTGCTATTGTTCTGTTCAGACAATATCCACGTTCCTACCTAACGCATCAGTTGGTTGTATCATTTCTGCTAAGAATAGAGAAAAACTTCAGCAGTTTGCATCAAACTTTCAGCAGTGCAACAGCACAGAAGACGATACGTTTCTGTTCCGACTTTTGATTTGCTGATTAGACTATACTGCAAATGAGGTGAACCAAGCTAGCATAATATCTGCTGGCTTATTAGCCCTTCATCCATCTGAATATGGATTTGAATTTTCAACATGACATCTTTAATAACCTTCAAAAAAACATATGATCTCTAACTCTGTGTTCCTAAGATAGTGTCCAAAAAAAGACAATTCATATGTTCACACTAATCTCCATTCACAAATAACACACAAGATCAGGATTATGGTCATGTATTATTACCAGAGATTTAGTTACCATTTTAAAAAAGCTCAAATAAACACAGATCCTGGTCTGTCTCAGAGGTATTCTGTCAGTGTTGCATCATCTACATGTTAGGAGCAACTCTGTCACAGAGGTGCTGCCGCTGCGTCAAGACTGTGTAGATCTGGTAGAAAATGACAAATCATGCTGAAGCAAACTGAACTTAATCTCCAGAGATGTGGAGAAAGCATTTCTTCTACACTAAAGAGTGGTGTCAGGGTGACGTGGTAGCTTTTAACTACGGTGCATTCTCTGATCCAAGAAGGACTGGATTTTTAAGTTTATCAAAAACATGTAATTAAGTGAAAAATCAACACATTTCTGTCAACCAGTTTCTAGTCATCTTCTGTAAAATAATAATAATAAAAAAAAAACGAAGCACAACTTTCAATCTGATCATCATAGTTCACAAGTGTCAAACTCAAAACGCCATAGCCATTTATGCGGCCACATAAATTGAACTTTAAGATAACGGCAGAGTGCTTAAATATTATTTTATCAGTCAAATGAAACTATCAGTTTTTATTTGCATAGGACCAAGTTACAACAATGTGAAAAGATGTAAAACATTTTGTACATTTTAAGAAAGTACTAAATAAATGCTGAGAATTTGTAACAAGTAGTTTCATCAGTACATTCTGCCACAATCAGCCCTTTTAATGATATGAAAATGATCATTAAAAGGAAAATGATTTGGGTTAAAGCAGATGATTTTTACACCCCTGATCTAGGTTAAATGTTAATATCAGATCTGAAGAGTCTGCACCAGCAGACAATGTTCACTTCATTTTGAAGTTGCCAAACGCCTCAGTTTATGGGAGGCTGTGAGCGTCCCTGATTGTTACACCTTCATTAGTCCTCAATCACCCTCAGATATGTTTTCAGCTAGGCAACTGCATTATGCTAACTAATGCAAAAATCAATGTTCACATATCAGCATGCGTTGACCAAGACAAACCGTCAACGTAGTTTTTGAGTCAATCACGCGTCAAATGCTAAGGTCATCTAAGAGCCCATGATCCAATGCAGTGTCATCCATCAGGGAGGCTAACCCCCCCTCAAGCAGATATAGCAACATCTGACACACAGGCAACAATGACACAGCACATTCTGCAGGGGTTTTCCCATTTCACACCGTCATTTTCCAGCAGCTAGAATTTCAATTTGTCTACAGCCCTCCATGACTTTTGTCTACAAAGCAGAGACCATGACGAGTGCTGTGCTGCAGAGAGAGCCACAGGTGGAGTGTTCACAAAAGCATCTATGTCTCGACACTCATTATGAACCTTTTAAAACTCAATAGACCTTTTTCTTCTTCTTCTTCACATTACCTGCGGGGGGAGGGGGTGTTGAGGGAAAAGTACAGGAGTAACTGATAAGATCAATGATCTGTTACATTAGCGTGTGTGTCAGCAACACAGAAGTCACCGCACTGAAACCATGTCACAGTGATTACCAAAGGTGTCAAAGCTGGCTGCTTGATGAGTCAATTTGCTACGCAAGAGTCAAAATTTTCTGCAACTTCAAAAAAAAAAAAAAAAAAAGTCCAAGGCAAGGCCAAAGTAACATTCACTGAACAAAGACGTAATTCTTTTGTAAATTATTATTATTATTGTGGGTCACATAAAATCATGAACTATAAAGGGTATTTAAAACATGACATGCAAGTGGGAAGAAAAGCAAGGGGCACTCAACCCAACAGGAGAAAGGATTGTTCCTAGAACAAGTATGATGAAATGGGAGCAATGTTAATCTATATTAAATTATCTTAGCGTTCATAAATCAAAAAGCCCTATAATCTATCAAAAGCAATCTGAAGGACAATCTTCTTGCCTTTCCAAAGAGTAATCTCTGTTACATAATAAAGAAAAATCCCAGGCTCCCTGAATCTGGATTGGAATTTATCGAGAATCACTGCTTTAACCCAAAGGTTTTTATGAGAGGCAGTAATCAAAGGGGTCAAGAATTAAATGTACTTTTAATCAATCTAAGAGCTACTCTCCATTAATTAGCTTAAACGAAAACGTAACAATCACAACTACCAAAACAAACACACTAAACCTATTAAGCTACACACTAATTAAGCTAAAGAACCTCATAAAAAAATAGAGGAAATGAACTTTCAAAATAATATTATCAAGCTTATTAAGAATTATTGTGCATTTGCTAATATCAGAGGCATACAGAAATGAATATTAATTGGAAGAAGGAGGAAGATTAATGTACAGGCCTAAAATTTCCCGGTCCTATCAGCTTGACCAACACCAGAACCACTACAACACAGTAGAACACCTTACTTGTCTGAAACTTGGTGTTTCAGTCGCTGACGAAACACCAGTTTGATCTCTACAGGTGTGTGGGTCTGAAACCATCTCAGCTTGGATGGGATTCTTGGAGCAAATCGTTTGAGTTGGAGGTCATGCACCATATGGCAGCTCTGGTACAATTCATTGGAGGTCTGAGTGTGTTTGGATCATGCAGGTTCTGGATTTTCAGTGAGAAAGTCTTTTACATAACTCGCTAAGATTGAGATTAACAATTCTCCACTGTGGAATGAGAGAAAACAAACACACTTGGTTTACAAGGAAGACAAGAAAAGCGTAGTGGAAGATATTCAAAAATATTTAACGATACTAAATTTCAAGGTTGTACAGTCTTGTGCTCTCTGACTCAGTCAGACTAGAATTGTTCTTTCAGATTCCCTGAACTTTCCAGAAGCATGTGTTTCTTGGCAGAGGTGTCGTCACAAGATGGAGGCCAACCAATCAGAAGTAGACTTACAGGAAACACGGAAGTGATATAATGTTAGACAGCCAATTATGAATGGATTCCATTTCTTTTTTTTTTTTCAAAACACTTTCTCTACATGCCTGAATGACTTCTCATACTTCACCGATATAACTTCAAGAATAATTGAAGCTTTTTTATATTCTACCATTTCAAATGCAATAAGCCCAGTGAATAAAAGAAAGGTGCACAATCAAAGTTTGACAATCCACGTTGAAATTTGCAGTCATTTGAAGGTCATTTAAAGCTTTAAGAAAATGAGACTGTTCATATAACAGAACCTTTTACATGTAATGACGGGCACTCAGACAATTTTCTATTAGCATGACAACTGATAAAGTCATACAGTCCAATAGATCCTTGGTACACCCCTTTCATACATGACAAATTTGTTTTGATTACATCTAGCGTCCAGGAAAGCCATTCAAATTAATGTGAAAGAAGAAAACTCTTCCCAAATGCCAGATATGTGAAAGCACTACAGGAGAAATATGGCAGCTGAAAATCAGTTTGATTATTTTGGTCTTGGATCCTGAACCTCAAACCAAGACAAAAGTGTTGCTTTTCAACATGGAAAATCCTTAAAGCAGTAATTTATGCAGCGTTGTACAGAGTTAAGCATTTCGTTTCTTTATTAAAAGTCGTTGCTGGAGAGGCAGAAAGGAGCTCATCCAGGCAGGCGGGGAGCGGAGGCACAGCTGCAGGTTGGATTGAAGGCCTGATTAGTAACCTCACTAATGGGATGTAATAATTTTCTTACTTAATGAACATCATTTATATTTAACCAAGTCCACAACTGTACATGATCAGGGTTGTAGCTGCATCTGTCACACTTGAATGCAAATTAATGCTGATTAAAATTAAGCAAAATGTCCATTTTGTGGTTGGTACTGATGCTTGCTGTTAAGTAGGGGGGAAAAAAGCACATCCTACTCAAATTGCTGTCTCATTTTCTTTATAAGTTAGTGACCAAACATCTTTTTTTTTTTTTTAAGTTGGATCAAATTCATCTCCGTAGAAAGCAAAGTTCTAGCAGTGTCAGTGTTGCCAAATTTTTTCTCCTAGTACAAAAAAAAAAGTCTTTTGTTTGTTCAGAGAATATTACTTTTATCTGTAGGCAGTGCTTCAAAGAAGTTCAAGTGTTTGCTATTGCCAAAGGTACTTGTTTAAGGCTTTTATATATTCCTGGTTTGTCTCAGGCTTTTCATGGGAATAAGTGCAGCATCCTCAGATAAGTACAGTGCCTTGTGCTTGAATACCAAAGCTGACGAGTCAGACCCGTTAAAAACTCAGATGTTCCAGAACTTAGCACCGACTCACTGCAAGCTGAATACTAATTCTACCAGACTTTTCATAGTCAGGAATAATCATTTAAGGTCTCTCCTCCTCCAATAAGTCTACTGAGAATGTAAATGTTTTTATTATTATTATTATCCCTTTCTTTGTCCCATACAATTTCTTTGATCGCAGCAGGGACCAATTTTATCTATTATTAATGATTCTGGGGAAAAAAAAAAATCATAGCCCCGTGTGTTTATTGCTTTACAGAGCTCCTATGTTGCTGTTAATCCTCTTGCCTTTAATTAACATAACAAAATCATTAATGTCTCTTTTTTTTATCTTTATAATCGTGACTTAAATCCCTTTAGCGACTGCGAAGCATGCCTAATCGTGAGGAAATGGGTTATGATGCGTCTTATTCGGCTTGTTTTCTGACTTGCAGCAGCAGCTGAATAAACTTAAATGGGGCTTATATTCAGCTGCTGTTTCAAGGTGATGTATTATTATTACCAAGTAAGATTTTCTTCTTTTTTTTTTTTTTACACTGACTCACTTGTGCATACCTCCTGTCATACGGTTAAAAGAAAATGCTAGTTTCACAGATTTCATGGAGCCATCGTGTAATTTCCACAGCTCTAGATGGCTGTGACCACAAAACGTGGCCACATTCTGAATATACAGTATTTTGTTGACATTCAAGTTACTTTAAACATAATGGATACATATACCAGACAAGGCCGTCCGCTCATTCGACACTAGAAACACCAAAAAACACTAATGTGTCTCATTAATCTTACCTTTAAGTCTAAAAGTTGTTTTCAGATAATCATATTCCGAAAATTTTTAAAATTTATGAAACACACAAGCTGGTTCTCCATCCTACTGTGTGATGACTCACTGATGCTTTTGTACTTTCAGGTACAAAATCCTATTATTCTCTGACATTTCCGCCCCCCCTTCTCTCTTTTGAGTGTATTCTACCTCGACAATGGATTGGTAGCCAGGTGGCAGCTGCCCATCTCAAGCCTTTGATGCAGTTTTATTGAGAAATTCAGACAGAAAGCTGCACCATTATGTAGTTATTTAAATGATATGTAGGCACAAAAAGACACAAGACAACTTTCCTAACCAGCAAAACACAATGAAGCCTCACATATTATACAGTCCATTTGTATTTATTTTAAGCCTAATATGATGAACTGGAACAGGGGAGAATAGGGGGCATCTGATAAGTGAACCTGATTATTCCTGTTATTTATTTCACCAGAGACCACCAATATTAAACAGGAATCCTTTTCTCTATTTTCTCAGCTAAAAAGTGAACTTTTTAACTTCACCTTTTGGTGTCTAGGTTGCATTTTTTTTTCATTTAAACTGAATCTCTTTCCATATTTTTTCATTTATATGCCATAAGACTTACAATGCAAACACTACGTTAAATCTATATATAATATTTTAGGGGGGAAAAGCAACATATTAATCAGAAGGTGACCCACACCTGACATTATTCAGCTTAATCAACGTTGACAGATGAGCTCACCATTGGAAGCGCAAAAAAAAAAAAATAAAGTTTTTTTTTTTTTTTTTCCTGAACAGTGAATGCAAAATCCAAAAGCAGTGCCAGGTCATGCTGACACTCTTCTATAAGAACACCGTTACTAACGGAAGTAGATATTTTTTATTATCTGTGCAGTATTTGGGCATCTACTCAAACAATTTACTCCTAAAGTTATTGAAGACTGCATCATATGGGAAGAACAGAGTAAATTTTAGGCACTTCTTATGTCTACTAGTGCAAGTACAACTACAAAAATTTAATTTTGTGACAACGCACAACCATTTTGTCACTCGTTTCAGAAATGAAAACCTAAAATTCAATGTCTCAGGTAATTAGGATATCATATAAAATCAATTCCAGTAGAATTTTGAAACAGAAATGCCAGGCTTCTGAAGTATGCTCACGTCAGCCTGGAGGTCTGCTGAAGTGTAATTGAATCCCTGGCTGCTTTGATAGCGGCCTTTGAGTCATTTGAATTATTGGGTCTGGTGTCTCTAATCTTCACATTGACAATACTCAACAGATTCTCTTTGGGGCTTCAGGTCAGGGGAGGTTTGCTGGCCAATCAAATACAGTAACACCAAGGTCGTTGAACCTGCTTTTGGTAACTTTTGGTAGTGTGGGCAGATGCCAAAATGAAATCAACTTCACCCTTATTTCTGCTTGTCAGCAGAAATAAGGGTGAAGTTCTCTAAAATGTGCTGGTAGTCAGCTGACTGCAAACTTAGTGGAGCAACACCAGCAGATGACATGACACCCCAAGCCATCTCTGGTTTAGGAAACTTTACACTGGACTTCATCCAAAACAGATTCTGTCTCTCTCCACTCTTCCTCCAAACCCTGGGACCTCAATTTACAAAGACAAAGAAAACTTTCATCTGTAAATAGGACTTTGAACCACTGAGTAACAGTCCAGTTCCTTTTCTCCTTAGCCCAGGTGAGACACGTCTGATGTAGTCTCTGGTTTAGAAGTGGAACGTGACATTTGGAGCCCATACGGTTTGTCTGTGCGTAGAGGTCCTTGATGCCCTGACTCCATCCTCAGGCCACTTCTTTTCAAGCTCCCTTTCCCCAAATTCTTGAACGGTTTTGACTTGACAGGCCTCTTAAGGCAGCACTTATCCCTGTTGCTCACCTTTCCTTCCAATCTACTTTCTATGAACGTCGTGGGATACATCAGTCTGTGAACAAGCAGCTTTTTCAACCTTTTGTGCCTTTTTGACATCTGTCCAGTCAGCAGTCTTATCCATGATTGTGACCCACACTCAGACCATTTAGAGGCTCTGGCAGTGTTTTGAGTTAATTAGCTGATTAGGCGGTGACACCATCAGTTTCTGATTTTACACTTCTTCACCGTATTCTAATTTTCTGAGAAATTGAATTCGGGGCATTCATTAACTGAAAGCTATCGTCATCATTCCAAGAAAAAACTGCTTGAAAGAGTTCACTTTGATTAAACCGAGTTTTATTTTGTGAAATGAGAGACAAATATTAACTACTTTTTTGCAACATTCAAATATTTTTCAGCATTTAGGAGTTCAGCAAGAGAAATGGGAGAAAAAACAAAGAGTCAAAATTTTCATATAAATCTGCAAATACAGTTTGTTAAAAGGCTGTTGAAAATGTGTTGAAACCTAACCTAACAAATGTTCACTGGAATAGGCTCTGATGAAAACTTTGGACAGAGGAAAAACAACATTGGAAATGTTGACTGCGTACACCTGCAACTGACGTAAGACAACAGGAGAGAGGAAAAAGCACGAGCCTGCAGGATCCCCGCACGATCTCCCGCTGCCAGGATAATCTTTATTTCTACTAATCTGCAATGCACTATTATTTTCAAATCTTTCAGTTCAAGAGTGTGCGCTGTTTGGAAACAGATAATCAGGCATTCTCTTTTTGTTGCCAATGTGTATGCAGCTTTAAAAATCAAACAAAATCAAAAGACAAAACTGAACCCACAATAAAATTATGTATGGGCCCGTATGAGATTCCCCACAGTGTGATTAACATAACCACAGCTTCATTGTAACATTGCATTCAATCACAAAAATTAAACACTAAATGTTCTAACTGATTGAGTCTAAAAGAGAAAACCAATTTTTCCCAGTGATGCTAAAATCTTAGTAGTTACAGTCGCAGTATTTACTCACACAATAAACTGTTTTATATGTAGAAATTAGAGCAAAACAGTAACAACAAAAAGGGAATAAACACCAGCTAAATTTAAAGGTAGACATGCCCGCAACTTTCTTCTTATAAAAGGTAAAAAGAAAAAATTGCTGTCAGATTTTAGCAGTTGCAGAATTTCTCCTGCTAGCACTAGATTTGCACGTTTGTTTTGGTTGTATTTACCCAGAATGCCATGCGCATACTCCCCAGTTCACCTCAACCAAACAGACATAGGTTTTTAGGTGGACCAAAGTTCGTTTTTTTTGGTCTGCATCACAGTTGCCCAAATGAACTAGAGTTTGATTAAAGTGAAACAAGGCTGGTGTGAATGCTTATTTTACACCGGGTTAAACTGCGTCGCTAACTTCTTTTGTCCTGAGACTGCAGTCAGCTGACTAACAGACATGCAGTTCACAGCTTGCTCTTTCTAGATTTAAGACAGTGATAAAAAAAAAAAAACTGTTCATGTTTGTCATGACTGGAGATATTTCGAAAATCTTCCTTGTTCTCAAAGAAAACGTTAATCTCAATTCCAGATGGAGAGGCAACAGTTCGGAAAACAAAAGTGCGGAGCAACTTCAGCACTTCTTTCTGGCATCCCACCAAAATACCTTCACTGTAGGAACGAGATTACCAAAACGGATCGACAGTTTTCAAATCTTAGCATAACCAGGCACCAGTTTCATGGCTCAGCAACATAAAAGCTCCACACATAAATAAATAATACTGGCATAGCTTGAGGTAAAGTTTTCTAGAATGACGGTGAAATTTAGGATTTTTCAGACACAAAAAAAACAACTTTATTTTGCATTAAACAAGTCTAAAGACATGAAGAATCTGAACATGGGTAAAAATTCAGCTATTCTAAGGAGGGAAGTTACATTTCCACAGGTAGGTCTCACCTTTCCTGACATCCAGGCCCTGGAGGTGCCGACTGCATGTTTATTAGCTAAGCCCCCCCAGACAGTAAAGTTTTGCCGCTGCTCCAGATATACTACTTTATGCATAAGCAGCCTTCATGCAGCTTTGTATCCTGCATATATCATGGGGTTACAACCCAACTATAACTTCTCACCGGGCCTATTCATCAGGTGCTGTGATGCATAGTGTGATTTCCAGTGTCAGCACAATGTGTACAAAGCAGTAAATCAGAGAGGCTTTATCTTCATCGGTGTGTGTATTTGTGTGCATGAAGGGAGCGCCAGTACTGACGGGAGCCGATTCTGACAATAAGTTCAACCAGACAATAAAATTATAAATAAATAGAAGCCTGATAGCACAAAGCAATTTACTTAATAGTATCGTCCAAATCAACTATAAAGACTCAAATAATAAAATATCAGTTCATTAAAAATTTTAAGACCATTACAATTAATTTTACCAGTACTCATTTGGCAAAACAACAGAAGCACTAATTACTTGATTTTCGTCCATAGCAACACCTACACACACAAAGATTAGGGCATCTGAGAACTAACATTTTAACAAAAGATGTTAATTACTCTTTTAAAATATTGTTGGGAAAATTACTAAGATTAATCATCGAAATGACCATTTTTTAAAGTTTCACATTAAAAATCTATGAGATTTGCACTCAGTTGTGATGTTAAAGCAAACTAGTCAAAACTTTAAAGACAGCAGGCTGGTTTAAGAAATAAAATTATTTTTTTAAACATGCATTTAAAAACAGACATGGCTTTAAAGACACTAGGTTTAATTGATTTCCAACACCAAGTCGAAGTTCTTAAAGCAGTTAATTTCATGAATGCTGTCTGTATTCTGTATCTCTGTATCTTCTTCTATTTAAAAAGCGACGACACCCAAAAAATACCCTAAAAATTTTTAAAGTAGATAACTGTTTCATCTGTCTGGTCAAGATTTATGACTTCCACACCATGTACTTCAGTGTGAAGCCATGCGAAATCCCGATAGCAGAACATTTAATCACATTGTCAGCTATAATTTGGATTCTTGTTGAATTAGCAGTCATAGTAATAGTTATCATAGAATGTTTCAAAGCATACACACTCAGTTTCGGTCCCAGACATCTTAGCTGCAATAAACAGATGGAATAAATTGCATATTTTAGTGTCATTTGTAGCAGCACGATCAGTTATGAGATGGTTGGGGTTAATGACTCTTTTAAATATCACCCCAAATTTCCTGTCCTGCTACATATATCTATAAGATGAATAAGGTCATGTTAATTCTTACACCTTTAGGTCTGGTACACATAGCCGGGTCTTTAAGAAAACTAAAATCTTCGTCGGATCGTTTGAAATAATATTATTGGTTCAAGAAAAATGTTCATCCACACAAACACACTGATTTTTACTTGCCAAACCCATAGAGGGCAGTGTAGGACAAAGCTAAACCCTATGTCAGCCAATCAACATCCATCAAAATAACCACTACTTCCTGTTAGGAATCTGGTACCAGGAGATTCACTTGTGTGGACAGACAAATAGGTTAAACTACTTTTAATGCCGTGTTAGGACATAAAATTAATAAAACACGAGACAATGTCGATTGGGAATTGTGCCGTGTGTGGACGTGGAAACGGCATTACGCCTCCATATTGGGAGGAATAGTTGGTGTAAAACAGCTGACCTCCAAGCGTTCTTTCTCCTTTGCAATTCAATGTATTGGAACAGTCTGGCTTGTAAAAACAGGCAAAAAGCATCTGAACCAACGTAAAAATCAGCACCTGTCGGATAGCAGTCACTTTTCCTCCACTGCATGGCCAAACAATAACAAAGGTCACATTTGTGACGTCAGTGCCCCATTATTTTTTGCAAACTGTAATGTGCATAGGAGCCTCTTTCCTATGTACAAACGCCAACAGTGAAAATGATCAAATCTCCACTTTGCTTGAAGCTTTTACTAAACAATCGTTTTTTTAGTGATATTAGATGGAGTTTGAGTGTGGATGAAAGGCCAAATCGCAAAAATCTCTTTCCAGTTTCCTAAACAACAAGCTAAGTGTGGATGACTCCTTAGAAGCTTGTTTTCTGGAGTGAAACATTACTGTAGGATATTCTCTTATGCCACTGTGGTTTGATTTCAATGTAGCAGAAAACAGAACGATTCATGAATAATCTGACATTGCGAGGACTACTTCATTGGTTGAACATCCAGCACTTTCTTCCATTACACAATGTCAAGCATCCCGACGGACGGGCCCTTCTGTACACGCAATAAACATGAGTTAACATATGGAGACACATACAGAGGGCAGCAATATTCCCATATTGCACGGCTCAGGAGCTTCATACAATATTTACTTGTGTACCACTGAGTGAAATTAACCTACTTTAAGACCCAAGCAACACAGTCAATTCAGTATGAGGACAGCGTTCCAAGAAGTCAATAGCAACTATTGTATTACATGCCGGCAATAATGAGGAGAGCAGTCCAGAGGGAAAAACCATGCCAAAATGCTGCATACCTTAGAGGGCTGCACTGGAATCCGCAGCATAATACGGACAAGCGGGATAATAGCAGTCCAACTCTGTGGAGTCGAACAAAAGGATTCAGAGATCAAATAGATAAGCCACTCCAGACCTTTCCATTCTAGTGCATTATAGAGCTTACATCTCAAAATTCATGCTTGGAACATCATCCCTTCCCTTCTTTGATATCTCCTACTGATGCTTAAACTACAAGCGCCCGGCTTTGTAGAAAGATTGTGATCCAAACTGAAGCTTAATTAAATTCCCAAATATTCAATTGACCCAGCAGTTGGTGATCAGTTTAAACGAAGCATGGAGAGGCTGTTTTATTAAAACCTGTAATCTTAAATTATATAGGCAGTGTCAGCTCAAATGTGCAGTGGTTGGGCTTCTGCGTGATGCTAATTAGAACAGGAACTGAGTGTGCATCTTATTAAAAGTCACAGTTAGAGTCAGCGTCTAACACTTGCACACTGAGTAAATTCCAGTCCTGATGTCACTAAATAAACAGATGTACTAAGGACTGGTAATGAAATTACAGACAGGACTATTTCTGGCAGAGAGCCAGGGTAAACAAAGAGATAAATCCATCTGCCTTTCATGGCAGCTCACCGCCGCACACACACACACTCACTCACTTCACCCTTTGTTTAGTGCATCACTAACTGCAGCCAGCACCTGAGCTACACCACCACACAAGGAGGCAATGCTTCAGTAGCTATTTACTCCTCTTCAAGGTCTCCATCATGCATCGTACGCTCTTCAAGAGCCACACTGTGGTGGCCCCATGTCTGATTATCAGCACACATTTTGTGGAAGCCTGGATGCGGCATAAAGAAAGGAAAAAAAAAAAACTGATTACGGGATCCCAAGTTGTGCCTTCACGGTAAAGATTTTGTTTTATTGTTTTGCAGCAGAGCTGATGTGCAGAATAGCGTCGGGTAGCCCACCAAGATATTCCTGCGGTGTCAGATGAAAATAAGCCTTTGAAGCCAGATATTTATATGCAGTGTTTGAAAAGGCTCAACAATTCTTCACCGTCACTGTCTGACCACAAGTGAAACTAAACTTTTTCCCCATATGAGGTCAGGAAGTTGAAATTTTGCCCTTAGTGTACAGTATTTTCATCCTTTATTCTGATTTTATATATTTTATATTCTATCTTTGTGTGAGTCTACCTGCTTTGATTGCCTGTTCATTTGCTGCTGTTGCAACGTGTCAAAACTGGATGCGTTTCTGCAGCAGAAATTCACAACTCATGGGAGTGGATGATTTTGACCTCAAGAGTGCTGACAAGTTTTGGATTTGAGAATACCGGAAACCTTTAGTCGTCTGCTGTTACAGTCAGAGCGAGGTGGGTAGAGCGTACCGAAGAGCGAGAATGGGGACCGAGGGAATGGTGGCGTGGGAGGAACGGGGGGCGGACTGGGGGAGGGGCTAGCGTATTGTTAGAAGGGGGGATCAAATGGGAGCGAAGAAGTAAAGGGGTACGCGGGGGCGAAGAAGAGAAGTTGGGGGGTGGGGGGCCTAGCGTATCGTTAGAAGGGCGGGGAGGCAAAGCAGTACGGGGCCAGGGGGTCGAAGGAGAGATGGTGTGACGCTTGGATAAAACCTGTACATCTTCAAAAATAAACATGTCCAAAATGACATTTCTTTTTTGTGCTATTTTGATCAGTCTTGAAATCCACGAGCAGAATAAATTCTACAGATTTATTGTATTTTCCAGTCCGTACATTCAACACTCAATGCGCATTTACAAGAAATAAAAATGAAAAATCTGGGTGAAGCAAAATTTTTAATTTCCTTTTGTGTTACAAACGTAATAGCTACAAACCACATACCGTTAGAGTACTTTTGACTGCAAAAATAGAAAATTTGGCTTGTCATCTTCATAAAGAGACCAAGCTTTTGCATGTACTCCAAATTGTTCAAGAACAACAGCTGATTTAATTTGTGTATACCTTTTCAGATGTTTTTGGTGATTTAGGGGGTGAGGGTTAAGGAAGAAACATTTTAGATCCAACTTAACAAATCGTGAAGAACTATTGGATAAGAAAACCTCTAACATTTCTGACTCATTACTAATATATTTTGGAAATAGAAATAATTTTGGTAATCCAGTAAAAAGATGTAATATTACTCTGTCAGTCACTTAGTGTAAAAGGGTGTGTGTCTTTTTATAGTTTATGCAAATATCTGGTTTCAGCTGTACCATGAAGATTTAAACTCCTATGTAGGCAATCAACTTTCAGCTTAGCTTCCTTTATGACAACTCTGTAGAACAATACATTTTTAATCCTTCCTCTTGTGCCTAAAACTTATCCTAGTTCTCATATTTTAAAGCAAAAAAGAAGTAACATATTTCTCTCCCAGCTTTTTAATGATATGTATTAACTGGTACCTTTAGACTTGTTGCAGTTCTCCTTCTGTTCATTGAAATAAGGCCATTAAAACGTGACAATCCCACAGGTTGACAATTATTGAATATACCCAGATGTTTCCTTCAAACTTGCATCATCAGTTTGGT
Source organism: Girardinus metallicus (assembly GCA_903067095.1). Lineage (NCBI taxonomy): Eukaryota > Metazoa > Chordata > Actinopteri > Cyprinodontiformes > Poeciliidae > Girardinus > Girardinus metallicus. Next base: position 21,267 of record CAEGAE010010391.1, read on the forward strand.
AAGAATCCCTCTGCAGTCCTTATCCAGAGACAATTTGGGGCTCAAGAGGAAGTTTAAGGAATTTTGTATTTTGCATGTATCATCAAGCTGGAGACAGGCACCAGCACCCTTCCCGACCCCACTAGGGAGAAAGGGTGTTAGAAAATGGATGGATGGACATGTATCATCATGTCTAATGACCTTCTTACCAAATCGGGAAAAAAAGAAGTTCAACAGACTGCAAGTATTACAGGCAAAATATACAGCGAGTCCTCATGTGGTCTTCTGAAATCAAACATGGACTTATCAAGCACTTGAAAATCCTGAATCACTGACGCAGTTGACGTACATAATAGTGAATGAAATACAATGCGACAGACTGGCTTTAATAAATACTGTAGAGCTTCAAATAATATTTAAAGGCTTAGATTTTTCTTTTCTCACTTCTAAAGGAACTGCAGGATCTGTAAACCTCGTGGAGTTCCACGTGTAAAGGCTGCATACGGGAAAAAAAATAAAATAAATCTTTTGATGCTTCATTGAAATGAACGAGCACAGCCCATCACCAATTTCAAGGCTGTTGCACACACACGCTTCTACATTTATTGTCCTGTTGGCCTCACCTAGAGGGTGTGCTAGGAAATTGTCAATGACGCAAAGACAACAATCATTCACATTAAGGACACATGATGAATACTTCATCCACATGTATGCAGTTACATGATAGATAACTGCATACATGTTATATAATCATGTATTAGATTCTGAAAGTACGACTTTCAGAACCACAGAAACAACCCAAGATATTTTGATTTCTGTGTTTTGCATATTATTGCACAAAGCCCATTTTGTCATAGATAATGCGCAGGAGTCAAAATTGCACTGTAAATCTATTTTACAGTATAAATCAGTGGCTGGCCGTCCCTCAGGTTGGTATCACAGGTTGCATTGGGAGCTGAGGACCCTTGATGAACCAGAATAAGAATCCACAGTTTGACCCAGACAACTGCTGGCCTTCTCCTTCTCCTGCAGGCTTTTAGTTTGTTTAAGTGGGCTGGGCCATGGGGGCAGATGGTTGTAGGTAAGTGGAGGACAGATTTAAAAAAAAAAAAAAAAAAAACAGCAACTGTGAATTTACTGACCTCTGTCTCACAGTCTCTGTAACGGATGATTTGAGAGGGATCCGAGATTTCCCATAGTGCGATGCCTTGGTCTCAGATTGACACACTTGTTCCCTGCTATGTGCAGAAGAAGATCAGGGTAAGTGAAAGTATGTGCAGTTACACAGAGAGAGACAGAGAAAGGCCAGTTTAATGTAGGAAAATGTCCATGTTTTCCAAATACTATAGTCTTTCAATGTTTAGTTCCAATGGGTGAAGTTCTATTTATTGAGATATTTATAAGTAGAATCTAGAACAACCAGAAGATAATTAATTGATTTTATCTAAGTATGAGTTCAGGTGTTCGGTGAAGTGCTCAGAATTTTATTTTATTTTATTTTTTTTTGTTGTTTTTGTTTTTTAGAAAAAAGTAATACATCATCAAGACAAAGGAATACAGCAGGTATGTCAGGGAGAAGCTTAAAGCAGAGTTGCAGGGTTAGGTTGTAAAACATCAGCAGCCAAGACGCCCATGATAACACTGGAGACACTGCAGAGGCCCAAAACTCAGGCGGGAAAATCTATTGATAGCATAGCTATTAGTTGTGCTCTTAACTAAATCAGGCATTTGTTGAAAATTAGCGAAAGGTTTACCACCAGGCATGTACACACAAAGGGTTGAACTCTACCTGGGGTAGAAAACCAACAACAAATCACACAGTAGAGTAAAGGTAGGTGGACTGCTCCAAAATATCAATAATATTGATACCAAGTTGGTATCAGAATCGGTGAGATCAACACACTTCATAAAGTATTTCAGATTCCTTTTTGAAATTGTATTTATTTTTGTATTGCAGTTTCTCCAATCCAAGCATTTCAAGTAGAATGCACCAAGGTCCAGGACCTTAAAATGCTTCTTACGAAGCCACGCCTTTGTTGCCCTGGCAGTGTGCTTGGGATCATTGTCATGCCACATTTCATCTTCATGCCCTTCCAGATGGAAGGAGGTTTGCACTCAAAATCTCACAATACATTCATTCTTTCATGTACACGGACCAGTCGTCCTGGTCCCTGTGCAGAGAAACAGCCCCAAAGCATGATGTTGCCACCCCCATGCTTCACAGTTGGTATGGTGTTCTTTGGATGCAACTCAGCATTCGCTCTCCTCCAAACACGAGGAGTTGTATTTATACCAAACAGTTCTACTTTGGTTTCATCTGACCATATGACGTTCTCCCAATATGTACTGGCTTAAGCAGGGGGACACGTCTGGCACTGCAAGATCTGAGTCCCGGGCGCCGTAGTGTGTTACTGATGGTAGCCTTTGTAACTTTGATCCCATCTTTCTGCAGGTCATTCACTAGGTCCCCCGTGTGGTTCTGGGAGTTTTGCTCACCATTCTTGTGATCATTCTGACCCCACGGGCTGAGATCTTGTGTGGAGCTCCTGATGGAGGGAGATTAGCAGTGGTCTTGTAGTTCTTCCATTTTCTGATTATGGCTCCCATAGTAGATTTCTTCACACCAAGCTTCTTGCCTATTGTGGATTCTGTCTTCCCAGCCTGGTGCAGCTCTACAGTTTTGTTTCTGGTGTCCTTCAACAGCTCTTTGGTCTTCACTGTAGTGGAACTTGGAGTGTGACTGTTTGAGGGTGTGGGCAGGTGTTTTTTATACTGGTAACGAGTTCAAACAGGTGCCATTGATACAAGTAATGAGTGGAGGACAGGTTGTAACTTAAGAGTTACAACCTGTAACTCTTAAGGAAGAAGTTACAGGTCTGTGACAGCCAGAAATCTTGCTTGTTTGTTGGTGACCAAATACTTATTTTCCACCCTTATGTGCAAATAAATTCTTTAAAAACCAGACAATGTGATTTTCTGAATTATTTTTTCTCATTTTGTCTCTCATAGTTGAGGTCTACCTATGATGTCAATTACAGGCCTCTCATCTTTTAAGTGGGAGAACTTGCACAATTGGTGACTGACTAAATACCCCCCCACCCCCACTGTAAATAACCATTTTAGACCCTAAGCTTTATTACTGATATGTGCAGCATTTCATCAATAAAACAAAAAGCAACTATTTTTGCTTTAAAATCTCATTAAATATGATCATACATCTCCTGCTGTCAACACACCGTGTGCATAAAGACAGCTTCGGGTCTACATAACCCCTTAAGAATCAATAGCTCTCCTCGGAGGAATCAGATTGCGGTGTTATAGTATATTTTATGCCAACAAATACCACAGTTGGTTAAAATGATCAAGGAAGGTCAATTAGTGTTTTGGTAGCATGTACTATAAAACAGGGGCTGCAAATCTGAGGAGGCATGTGTGTGCATGCATTAGCCTTGGGGACTTATCACTCTATCCTGAAAAGCACTAGCATGATAATGGCAAGGGACTAGCATTTATCACATGAAGTAACTATTCCCCCCTGACACCAGAGCAGACCTTATCCCTACAAGCCATCTGCACAAGAGAAAGCACCACGCACAGAGTGACCATAAAATCCAGCGTTCATCTGAGCATGTAATTTAATACCATTGTAAAGATTACCCGCGTTGGCCAGCTCGCACACGCGGGATCCTTCTGCACATGCACATGAACTTTTTATCACAGCTCTTTAAAACAGGGAGCCTGGCAAGTATTATATACACTTCATCAAGCCATTATCTTTGACCACACAGAAAGGTGTAAGTCCGTGTTTCACATTAGAGGGTGAATCAATAGTTTCCCCGCAAGAAAGCGGCGAGGAGTAATGGGGCTAAAGGTTCAGCCTACATCTCGGCTTTCTTACATCAGCGGCATATTTTTTTTCTTTTCTAGAAAAAAAATTTGAATGACTGAAGTTCCTTCTAAATATATTTTTACCACCGCATATTGTGTGTGCACTTTTAAGATTTTAAGTACACAATCAAAAAGATAGGGGGGGTTGTTTTACACATCACTCATTCGGCTTTTTTCCTTAAATTTATCCATGGAAAGAAGGTTGAAAAATAGCTCACCGTTAACTTTATTTTTTATTTTTTTACTCACTATAGCTTCTGTGGTTTCTTGTACTTTGATCGCCTAGAGAACCAATGTGTGCAGATTGTTGGTTTTGTCTTGCATTTTGTCACTTTGTCTCAAAGCAAGCCTTTCTCATTGAAAAGCTTTTACAAGGTTCATTCTGATGAACCAAACAATGACTTTCAAAGTGACTGGGGCATAATGTGTTACCAAATAGACAAAGACTCTTTTTAAAAAAAAAAATAATAATTTTTTTAAGCCTTTTTTACGCAACCGTTATGTTACTGCATTTTTTAAATTAATAACCAAACATCTGCTGTTGCAAAACCCTAAAAACTCTACGGCTATTTATTCATTTTGTTATGAGCTCTCCGAGAAGTTTATTAGACTTTTTTTTATAATGCTCTTTTATGGTCTCCTCATTGGTACATAACACATAAATATGGCAAAGTTGCTTACAGTGGTCATTTGAAGTAAAAAAAAAATAAATAAATAAAAAATGGAGGTTTAAAATCTAATGAATCCCAGCAGTGGATCATTACTGAACTCGTTAAAAACTTACAAGCAAAAGAGCCACTGTGACTTTAGATCTAAACTTACTTTTAACAATCTGCCACAGTGACTGCAGCACTACGACAGTTTAACACAGATACGGCCATTATATTCAGCTTATCGTCGATATCTCTGCCTACAAATTCCAGATTTACAATCATACAGTGCACACACAGTGTGGGTCTTCTGGTGGATGAGAAGAAATGACTTTTGAATTTTATTTGAGGACATAACTTTTTTTAAAATCAATGAAGAATCGCTAGCTTAACTGGTATAGCGACCAATACAATGACACGTCTTAGGTAAACACCTATAACTGTTGCCAAACATAATAGTATCAGAAACCGCCGCTAACCTTCAGGTTTCAGCTCTGCTCTCTTTTTGAAGCGAAAGCAGCTCAAAGTCAATGATTCTTTGTCAATAGCTCCTACAAGATATCAAACATTATCTTTAAAATTGATGCTGGATTATGATGGTACATTTGCAAGGCAATAGTGGAACTACTTTGTGTCAACGAGGAACAGAAAAATAGAGAAATAGACTACTGGCATTTAGAGCTGACATGAACTATGTGAAAAGTAAGACACAGACGACGATAGCGGCTAGATGAAGTGTATAAAATACTTGCCATGCTCCCTGTTAAAGAGCTTCGATTCTTCTAATTTCTCTCACTGTCATATCTTCTCTCAATCATCACGAAGCTGCAGACATCTAGGCAGACAGAGTGCAAACAGTGATGGCTATCGGTATTGACATTGGTCTAAAAGGATCTGCTAGCCTTCCTCTGGCCCTGTAGGCTTCATAATTCCCTATTCAGAAAAAAAAATAAGAATGCCAGCCTCTGCACTCCTCTTCCTCTCTGGTGCTCCGCGAGGGAAACAAAGAGCATTACTGCTTAATGCCCCATAACGTTCTGACATCACCTTTCCACAGGAGAGGAGGACACACTCGATTTGATGGGCTAATTGTGTGTGGCATAATTAATCAATGTCTCTTGAACAACAAATTCCCATGTGTGCACACCCTACGTCGCATGAATGCCTTCAAAAACATAGAGGGGGTAATTGAATTTACATTTATTTATATTTTTTTACAAATGATTTAGTCGTTACTGAGAGATACTTGTGAGGTATTTTAACTGGGAAGTGGATGCAATAGATGGGCATGAACTGAGTTTGCCCTCGGCAGCGCTGTACTCGAGTGCAGAGACGGCAATCAGCATTGCTTGAGGCTGATTATTTTTTAATGACAGAGTGGGAAGAGGCATCAGAAGAGACTGCAAGATTAAGGTGACGTTTCTGCTCTTTGTTTCACATTAGGTGCATCCTTATGCCACACTTATAGCAGGTTGATCAGGCACTGCATCCATGTAGACTAAAGAGCGTTCATTCGTAGACATCTTTAGCACCCAGCAAAAGGTACAATAAATATTGTGTTTATGAAATGGGAGAAAATCTGATGTACCGACACCTCTGTGAGATGGGCTATGTCCCGAGAAGTAACACTGCGTTAAATTTTATCATGCACAAACCGGCGAAGCCAAGCAAAACTGTTACATTTTGGCTGCTGAAATGTCAGAAAGAGTTTGAACTATCAAGGCTTACTTACCTTCAGGATCAAAACAATAACTACCCCAGAATGGAGTTATGGAAAAAGGGAATGACTATGAATATCAAAACTGTCCAAGTAATACAATTAGTGTGCATTTTAGAGAGCATGTAAGGTAAACAAGTAACCAGCTGAATCCTAGAGTGGATTGAATTTCCATTACTTAGCACGCAGATCAATTTTAAATGTCTCTTCACTTAGTTGTCTCCTCAGTTGTGGAAGAAAAAAAAGCAATCACTGTCTACAGTTCACACCGTGTTAGCATTGCCAGCAGGCTGCAGCCAATACCTAGGGAAAGTTGCAAAACAAAATTTGAATAAGTCTCACAAACACAAGCTGAGTCACTGGCTGTAAATGCAGATGGGTTATGCAGCTGAAGTTTTGAACTTCAAGTTGTTAAACGACAAATTGCTATTGAGCTGAAAAGGTGCCGTTCTTGCTGTCAACATTTCAGCAACTGGCATAAATGTCTGCAATTTAGTTAAACAAGAAGTGCATAAAGGCTGAAACGTGGCAGAAAAATATCAATTTCCTGTTGCCTCTTTAAAATTAGGCCACACACAACCTCAAGAGCACAAGATTTAAAGGTCACATGATTCCCAGTCACAACATCCAAACACCCTCTAGGCTGCTGTTTAATGTAGTTAGGAAGCCTGTTAAGGTTGGCAAAGTTGCTTACAGTGGTCATTTGTTAATTGTTGTTAACAGCAACAATTAGGGATTCTGGTTAGCATGCAAGTCTCCTTTGGTAAAATATATGTAAAATATACAAATTAACAGCAGAGTTAATTTGGCAAGGATACAGGTATGGAAAAAAAATGTCCATATGATAAAAAATACTGGGAAAAAAAAGATCATTGATAGGTCAACGAGGAATTGCTATGTTTTTGTCACTCCATTTAGAGATAGACAAAAAAAAATGACGTAGACATCAGGGTTTTCCTGAACAATACCCATTCATAGTTTCCTTTTAGGTCTGACCTGCTGACTGAGTTGTTATTTCCAGGGCTGTAATACACAAAAGAGTAAGATTGTGTTACAGGTGCTAAGCCATGTGTGACAGAAGCACTGAGCCTAACAGAAAATGAAGATTATCCCAATATAAACATGAAAACATACATCTAAGTCATTCCACATAAATGACAGACATTCTGCTCCAGTCTCTCTTAAATAGAAACACAAAAACACAAAAACAAAAACAATATCCCTAATAAAGCAACACAGTGTTTTCTTTGCAATCACCACTGCCCTAGCTGCAGTTGGCTATCTGTAAAGTGGTCAGCATTAGTGTGTTTCTGGGCAGCCACTGATGGAGAAATGTGGAGAGGCTTGTTGAACGTTCTCTAAGGCCTTATGAAATGAGCCGCCGCATGCAGCCCGGCGTCTGACTTTTGGAGGATGGATCTCTTTGATGGTTGCAAAGATCAAAGCCGAGAGATTTGCTTCTATCTGCAGTAATTTCAGACCCCCCACCATTGCACATACACAGTCAGACACAGACACGTAACGCTCTTGAGCTCATTCTTCCTTAATTTGTTGTTTGCAGGTTAAAAATCTCAAAACACTTTGTGTTTATCAGCAAAGTTACCATGTCTCCTCTTTGTCTTTCATGTTGAAAAATGATGCTTTCATGCTGCTGCACACGCCAGTCAGGCATAACATTAACACCACCAACAGATAACGCTGTTTATCTCTCCTTCATGGCATCCTTCAGTGGTTGGGATACACAAGGCAGCAAGTGATCGTTTTGTTGTCACAGCTGTTGTGTCAGAAACGGCAGAAATAGGCAAATGAAGGATACGAGTGAGTTTGACCACAGTCAAAATTGTGATGGCTGAACAGCTGAGTCAGAACATTTGGAAAACTGCAGCTAAGGTGAGCTTTTCCTAATCTGCAGCAGACAAAGGAAAAAGCAGTGATAAACGGACAAAATGTTTGCTCACGTGCAGTCAAGATTCAGTGATGCATGTAGGGAGCGAAGGATGGCCAGTGTGGTCAGTAGAGTTGTCAAAATAATCAGAATTTAGATTAAGTCCATACAAGAAATATTAACTTCTAAAAAAAATACTAATTTGCATCAAAATTTATGTAAAATAAGGCAAATTCACATAGCAAACTAGCTTCCCTCCATTATTTTAGGAAGGTCATGATATGCTAATTGTTGTTTAAATGTTAGCAACTTGCTAGCAGCCCCTTTATGGCCCTTTCCCATTGTGGGAATAAACTGATGCAAAGTTAGCACAACTACAGATACCTTTATTGTGGAAGCGACTAACTAGAAAACAAAGGCACAACAAAAACACATAACATGCCCCCAGTTGAAGCAGTAAACATGGGCTAAGCATGCTGGGTAGCATCGGCTACTTACAGGTTTAAATTAGCCACTTTCTGATAACACCACAGGACAATTTAGACAGCTTGATTAACCTAACAGTCATGATTTTGGACAGTAGGAGGAAGCGGGAGTACCTGGAGAGAACTTATGCATTCACAGGAAGAACATGGAGATTCCTTGCACAAGGACCAGGATTCAAGCTACTGCAAGCTGCTACCAACATGCTCCACTGGGCAAGTTTTTAGTTTATGCATATATATTTTTTTGTTTGTTTGCTCGTTTGTTTTTTAAATATAATTCCTATTTTGAGACATACTCTGAGTGAGAGACAGCCCATATTTCTCAGATTTTTTCAGTGGCAGAGTTAAGGTTGACATTGAATAGCCAGATGTTGCAGCATAATCATATCTGGCTGTAAAATATTTATGAGGCATTAGACCTCATAGCCAAGGATGCTGCTGATTATGGGGTCAGGGAGAGGAGGAGGGGGACGCCAGGGGAATTTCTAAAGTTGCAACAATGAGCCTGCTTTTTTTAAATCCGATAAGGTCTTCGCTTTGAAATGATTCCGCACATATAAGCCTACATGTTACTTAACTCTATACATATTCTGACTCTAGTTAGTATTGTGAAAGATGGGAACAATTTCCGTTTCCCAAATCTTGATGGCTGCTTATGTAGGCACCCTTTGATGCAAAATGTCAGCTGAAACACCAAAGGAGATATGAGATTTTTCTATGATTTTTTTTTTGCCCTTCTCGGTTGTATTAGTTTCAGCATTTTGTCAGCTAAAACCGGATCTCATTTCAACATCATGACTGAAAAAAAGCGGCTTAGAGCAGATGACACGCCTCTGTCAGAGCCTCCACACCAGGAAAATGTGGGCTACACAATTACACATAATTCCATAGGCTTCAACAAGAACCCTGTAGTAATGGGATCCATTTTAAAGCCATCCTATTTGAGCCATAACACCTGGACAGAAGAATTCATCTGCTTCTGTGTGTTTTCCTCTCTGATTCATTAAGACTGACTAAACGAGAAGGGGAAAAACACCGAATAAGGTTAGTCCTGTCACATAGTGGCACAGAGCAAATGTAGCGTGTCACTCTGAATCTGAATAATCCCATCAGCCTCAATTTTCATTTAGGTTTTATTTTATTTTTTGGCTTAAGGGGAAACACGACAATGAGCACATCTGGTAAACCTTGACAGACATGAGCAAACTATTGCATTCGGTTTTAATTTAAATTTTGAGCTTTTTATCCTTCCCTAAAGAGTGAAATGTCTGGGAATGTGCCGACACAATTTATCATATTTCATGTGCGTACCAAAACCCAGCAAATTAGACTTAGAGAAACATATTTGTTTACAGAGCTAAATTGTAAAGTTGAACACTTGTATCCACAAATGTCGCATGTAAAATTATGACGTTAATTTAAACACAGCCACTTCCGTAATGCTTTTTTTTATTATTATTGTTTTTTCTTAGCTTGCAGGATCTCCCTTTGATTTAGTAGGTTTTGTGCAGGTACTCCAGTTTGTTCCGACACTGAGAAAACTGACTCACAAATAATTATTCAGCAAGATACAGGATCGTGGGTCTTACTATTGATGAAACTGTACTAGTTACATTACCAGATTATTTCACTTTTAACATGGGGAAAAATGTCTTCTTGTAACTGAAACAAACTGCCAATTAAACCAGCATTTTTTCATCACTATTAATGAAATGATTTAAAACAAACACTTTTATCTTGAAAAGTTACTTGTAAGTTAGCTTTGTCTTATTTCGGGTGTGCAAAGATATTTATATTTATGAATCTTATCAAAATTACTTTGTAAGATTTTGTATTTTTGCAGTGCACAGTTGATAAAAACAAGCCTGATTAGCTGAACTGAAGGATTTTGCACAACTGTTAGGTCTGAGGGGCGTGCATGGACGCTTCCCTTGTTTCGGACCTTGTTGTAAACAGGTGACTGCATGGATCAACCTTTGTGTAATAATCAGACATTGATGATAGATGGTAAGCTTTCTAGGAAGGTCCCAGCTAGTCTCTTGATTTTTTTCTGTTACGAATCATCACAGGCTATGTTGGTTTAAGGACATACAGATGTCGCCTTATTCATTATTGCCGTTCTATTAGCTCAGCTTGCTGTTTAATTTAAAACAAGATTTTTTTTATTTATCTTTTTGCGGCAGAAGAGGCTTTTCTCTCTGGCTCATTCTCATCTGATATTGGTAGATTGTGAAACCTGCCAATCAAGATTCTGTGCTCCTAATACCAAGCTGAATTCTCCTTTGACACCGAGAGCACGCCCTGTTACCCATCTTTCATCATCCTTGCAGGTGTTCGTTTCAGTCGCATTTCATTCTGCAGCTTCTCTGTAGGGTCTGATTATTATAGATAAACTCATCTAGGTCATCTTGTCATGGGCCGCCTGTCAATTTTGTACCTGAATCAGAGATGGAAAGTGAGCTTATTCCCTTGTTTTTGCTCCACATGCCAAAATATTATATTGACTTACTGTTTTGCTTCAGGTAAACGCGGATGCTTGGTGGGTAAGTGTGACACTACCTTTTGCTTTTGTAAAAGAGAAAAGGGGCACACAGCCTGATTAGAATTTGATGTCTAAGAAATCCGTTGCTGTTTGGATACAGAAACATGTTTTAACAAACTGTCTTACGTCTCGTAGGTCTTAGGTATACAACATTTCAAGCAAAACAAAGGGAAGCGTTATCGTTGCTCGGTTTGGTACAAGAACCACCCATATTATAACCACACACATTTTCAATAATGTGGGTGGATATAATAACTTAGAGTTTAGAAATTGTGTACAAGACACAATTCTGTCTGATAAAGCCATATTATTCAGAAGCCATGTTAATAAGTTGATAATGAATAAATTTATGCCCATTGAAGGAAAGTCTCCTCTTTTTTATGTATAGAAAATCTACTCATTGCAATTTACGTAGTAATTATAGCCATTCATGTGTAACAGCAATTGAAAGTAATACATTCACGACAATGTGGGGGATCATCTCTTTCATCACAAACACCAACCATGTATCATCTGATATTCCACTCAGTGTTTATTACACCCACTGATGATCAATGTCTGGGGCAGAGTACAAAGATGATCATGTAGTTTATGAAAAATTATTTTTAATCAGGCAGATGCAGCGAAGTGACTATCCCCCGGAGCACGATTCAGCACTTCACATGATAAGTTCTAATTTCATCTGAAATGTGGATTTTCATGCTTCTTTCTGAGATAAAGACATACTGCTCAACTTTCTCAGATTTTTAAAAAGGACTGAAGAGTTCACACAACCAGACAGGTTTCAATAAGTTTGTGTTTCACGACTGGAGGGCCAGAGATCACACACTTGACATATCCAGCTGCCTAGGGTTCACACACTACAGGATCTGTCAAAAAAACTAAATGCAAGAAACTCTCATTGTGGGATTCTACTTAAGAGTAAACAAACCCACCGGTTGGCAGCACTAATAGATGATATCCTATAAGTTCTGACCAGATTGTGTATTTTTTTTAATTCTCCCAACAAAATAAAAGAGATGGAATTTAATTTCTCCGGTTGTTAGTAGGTTTAGTTCAAAATCAACAATAAGGTGTTGATTTTGAACATATTTTTACCTTAACATACAGCACTATAATGGTTAGACTGGATTGACTGGATGTAGAATTTGTGATAGCCTACATATTGCCTCTAAGTGTTAAATATTCTGTCCATAAAAACTGAATTCTTTAAAATCAAAGTGAGTTAAATTAAAACACAGACAAATGTGTTTAATTCTTCTTGATTAATCACATTTTAATCAAATAGCAATATTTGACTAAAGAAAAGTTTTTCAATTTCAATAAATTTCATCAGTGACAGAGAATCAATAAATAGACAATATAAAATTACCACACGATGATTGTGCAGCAATCTTGTGTTGGACTTAAGTAGTTGTGATTATCTCTTTATTCATGTATTGTCAGGTAAAAATAAGGAAATTAATCAGTTTTTAGGTGAAGTGTCCTCTCACTTTGTCATTGGCTACATGTAACGTGATGACGGTCGGGTCGGTTATCATTTCAAACTATATGAATGTGTCCAAGTTTGACAAAAAAAAAAAAATCATGTTTAACTGAGTGTGACTGAAGTTGGGCCAGGTCTGTTCCCCTCATACACTTGTAGACGTGTATCTTTACTCCCTCCGACAGTCACAGGTTGTTCTGCCTACTTCTCTTCCCAACTTTCCCCAACTGGTGCAGAATGATACAGACTTTTTTCCTTCTAGGTTTCATGGCTAATACTGGGCAAAATATTGTGTAGCGTGTCCCCAGCTTTAAAATGCAACATCTGCCTTTTAGATTGGTCTTTCTAACTATGTATGACTTGAGGAAGCAGTAGAACAAAACAAGATAAAAGTAAATGAAGCACAATGTCATTCTCCTCAGGCAAGGGTAAATTAAACTTTATCAAAGCCAAACTGTAAACTAGTTTTTTTTTGCCTGGCAAGGTTAGATGATTTGCACATTGATGAGGAGGAGACGTTTAGATGCCTCCCGGAGTTCAGTTTAAATCCTGCAAAATCAGAGGAAGAGAGGAAGAGGGAGAGAGAAAGAGAGATGTAACGCATAACTAGACAAAAACCACACTCACAGCCAGACCAACCAAGACATGCAATTACTCTGGCACAGTGGTTTGTCCCCCCTGTTTCTTGTTAGTACTGTATGTTGCTGAGTTCTCTCGAGCACCGCAGATATACACAGCATCATCACTCCACCGGAACTCCTGTACCGTTCTTCGTTTTCATCACAACATTGCTGATGAGGTCTTGAGCTCAATTACTCATTTCCCAGCTCTCCTCCACTACCCCAGTATTAATCACCAAGCCCACCACACTGAAGAGCCCAATTTCAGACACACTCTTTTCAGAATAGTTGTGTTGTCAGTAGATGGGTTTACAGTTTAAACAGGCCTGTTTCCACACAGCCTTTAGGTGCATGCACACTACAATTACAGTGTTGGACTTCATTTCTCTAAGGACTGAGCAAATTTTATGTCTTTTGGTCTGCATGCGCTAGAATGTTTCCATCCAACTCACCTGTGGCCTCATGTACATTTAGTGGGGATTTCCTTCTGAAAGATGGGACATACAGTTCAACCGAGAAATCAGCTTCTGCACAAAGAAATCCAGATGTATGAAACTGCGCTTTCTTCTGAATCCAGCCACATTTCCTTTTATATCCAGATCAAGGTGAAATTGAGCGCACATGAGGGAATACCAGAACACTTCCCTTGAAATCCCTCCTTTTAAACATTCAAGTAGATTTAGAAATGCCCTACACGTTTGGTTCTCCTCCCTCTAAATTCCAAAATCACGTCTAAGTACTAGACGAAGAGGAAGTCAATGGACAGAGAATAGAGGACGTTCCTTAATTAGGTGCTTAAGAACAAGTTCTATTATATGGGGAAGATCATAAACTCATCCAGTAATGTTATTCAATACTTGTATGCGTTCCACATGCTATGTGAAAGCTCACCAGTAAGAGTGTGGAGGGGGCATCTGAAACTGAGTGTTTTTATTCACCTGCCGTCTGTAAAAAAAACAGAGGCACTTAGGAACTTAGAGGGTTCTGAAACTGCTGTTTAACTAGCAAAATAATAAATCACTCACTGAACTAAAGATCTGTACCGATGATGTCAAGACACTATGATATCTGGGGGTGAGTATGCTTATTAGATGGATGAATATAAGTACAATTAAGGGAATCTGTTCACAATGAAACAATCCATGGCGCAGTGTCAACAATCAAACTCTATTCACAACGATACAGTTCATTAGAATGAATGACACAAGGATTAAACTTGACCACCTTGCCACAATGTGGGTTAGTTGCATTTGCAAGTCACATAAATTCTAAATGTTAATGCTTCCTGTTAAGCTATTTCACTGTGCAGTGCTGCTTGTACAGCAATGTGTATGCAGTCGATAGATTTAATTACACTGAAACAGTGGTGTTCAAAGTCAGTGGTCAAGGACCGGTGCCCTGTAGATGTTCTCTTGTTTCAACACACCTGAATCAACTGAATGGATCAATCGCATGCCTCTGCAAAGCCAGGCGACATGCTGAGGAGGTAATACACCCAATAGAATCAGCTGTCTCAACAAGGACATATCTTAAATCTTCAGGCCAACAGTCCTGGGGAACTGGAGTTGAACAATCATCCATCAAGGAAGTAAGTTCTTCCTGCAAATCATACTTAATGTTCCAGCCTATTACATTTCAGGAACATTTGATGTAACCAGCAGAGAAATGGATGATACCATCCAACAAAGCTGGCATCGTGCAACTCAGCATCAAAAGGCAGAGTTCCAATCTGTCTGTCAGGTCTCTCTGAAGCGTCTCTGTTAGCAGTGTCTCAATGTGGTCAGTCGGGCTGTGACCACCACGAGCAGGCAAGGCGAGTGACGTGTCTTGCCCAAGGACACTGACTGAAACAGACAAAGCCACCCTGAAAAGGCAACGGTTTACGGGATGAACTCCTACCACCATGGCCACTGTCAGATGTAAAAGCATCACCGCCGTTGGATGTTAAACCTTTCTGGCTGTCTTAGCCCCTGAGCCTTGGTTTTCTGGTTTCCAACATTCCTTTGCTTTTCTGTGCCGGTGGTGGACAAAGTACTCACTTTCATTACATCAAAAGTACTGATCCTAATTGTCAAATGTTACAACATTAAAAGTAAAATGTTTAACAAAGAGAGGTGGGTAGAGTAGTCAAAAATTGTACTCAGATGGGAGTACAATTTTATAATTCAAATTATTATTTCTACTGGTGCTTTAAACTTGTTGGATTAAATAATGAAACCAAAGATAAATCCTTTGAATAATTTAAACGATGCTACTGCTGACTCTTTTTGTTTATCTTTATAAAAAGCCCTGTCCCGTAAAAACAACTCGTATACCAACTATAGCTGAACGTGCTACCATCCTTCTGTAGAGACAGTTAAATTGACAATTTTGTTGAATAACTTGACTTTCCTGGATACGTGGCAAACCTAAAAGCTCAACAACGATATGTTGATGGAAGCAGTGAACAAATGTTAAAACTCAGCCCACTGAACCTCTGTTTGGATGGAAGCGGCCAGTACAGCAGTGCCACAAAGCTACGAATGCAGGCTGGTGTAAAAGCATCACTGTTCAATGAGCCAGACTCACGAGATGTGACAAGCACTGCTGCCTTACCATATGTTGTCAAATTTACATAGAACAGAAGCTTGTGTGAAAAAGCTTAAGACTCCAGCGAATAACGCTGCTATAATCTATGCAACGCTCATCTGGACAAGACGAAAACTTATCTTTAATATGTGAAATTAATTACTTGTTGCTATTTATACATGTACCAGACATACTTAGTTTTCATAAGCTAAGAGAAATGTTTTGAGGCTTCATCTTTAAAGTTTATATTAAAAACGCAAATACTTAATATGAGTCCTAAAACATTTTGTTATCCTTTCGGATTTCTAAAGTATATTGCATTTACTTTTAACAATGGAAATATGCTCCTTTAACACTTAAGGTGAATTTGTAAGTATATCGATGAAAGTCTATGTATTAAACTCTCATGTTCCTGTATAGGTAGCTGACCTGTGTTTATTTATTATTCCATGCTTTCATAACCTCTGAGACTTCTTGTTAGTAAATGGAAGTAGACAGAGAGACAGCTTGAGAGGCTGGGGCAGTTTGCTTAATTATAATAAATTTGTGAATCCTTATCTGTCCTTAGTCAACCTTGGCAATTTTCACTGCACTTGTTTTACTGCGCTCTCCTCTGAGGCGCAGAAAACACCCATCCTCGCGTCAAATATCTACTTAAGACACAAGACAAAGCCTTATCTTCAGGCAGATGTGAGCGTGTTAGGAGAGTAAATGATTCAGTTCCTCAGTATAAGACAACTTAGCCTCTGATGCATAGAGCTCCTCAGAATTAAATAAACAGTACACTCTCATGCCGTAAATGTATGTTTTCAAATTATATCTTGATAGTGAACGGCATATCTGGAATTTTAACAAGCCCAACACGAAAAACAGAATCCAATTAAATACAACTGATATTAATAAGTCAGATTTTTATTTTTCTCAACATGAGTTTTTCAGACAATCACTGATTAAATCAAGAAATGTGACTACCAAGCAACCAGATTGATTACAGAAACTTTCCACACCAAAATTAAAATTACATGCCGTTAATATGTCATACCATAACTTTTTATAGTCTTCTGCTGCAGCTTGACTCAAGACAAATTATGACTTAACAGATTTACAGACAACATGAAGGACATGTACTTACACGCTTTCCTTTAGAGCAAAACCACTGAGAATAATGCTTAATTAACTTTATGCAAAGTACAGTCAGATGAGGGATGAATTTTATATTTTGTCTATTTACTATGAAAGTTCTTTTCAGTCGTAAATAAAAAAAAATATGACAGTTTTACTTAAGCAGTGCTTTTAGTGTTTTATTAGGGACACCTACAGCAATAACTAAAATGATTAAGCCATATAAAAGATCCATGTATGTTATTATTTAGGTGCTACATTTTAATAAAAGTCTTCTACCAAAACAAGATGTGCTGCTTTGATGATTTTCAAACACTGATTTAAGGAAACATCCCAAGGACCATAAATGTGATCAGAATTTTTTTTTATTATTATTTCAACAACTAATTTCTATGTTGGATACTTGAGTTTAACTAAAATATTCTGATTTCATATTACTGTATCCTGGGTATTATAATATAAATATTTTACTTTATTTCAGAAACTCAATTCACCAAGTGAAACGCATTATATAGACTAAATACACAGAGTGATGTGTGCTAACCTTTGTTTATGGTAATTATGATGACTTTCCATTTATGTGGGCTTAATGACAAGTATATTTAATACCTACTTAAGGGTATTAAAGGTTGTGAGGGGAAAATACTTCTTCACATCTCAGCTTACTCGTTAACGCTAAAATGAACCAAATGATATAAACGCTTGAGATCTAAGAGCTCCCGCAGTCGCACCTAAACTGAAAAGCTCTCTCCCAACTTAGTTTTTACAGCTTTCCTTTAGAAGTGTAGAAAATGATTGGCTAACTTCTGATTAAAAATGCTTCCATTTGCATAAGAACTTGCAAGCATTTCAATTGTCAACATTCTCTTCTCAGACTTTCTATGAGTTTCATGCTCTAGTTCAATAAAGCAATGGAGCTCTTCTGCCAGTCAGAGGCACATCGATAGAGGAGCAGGTGCTTGATGTCATCCTGTAGCGACCCCATTGGTTGATTTACTTCTGGAAAAAAATAAATGCTCCAAAAATATTGTCCATTTACCTTTTTGTGTTTTTTAGCTGTCCCTTGGTTGGGGTTAAATATGGGATTGATAAAGTCACAAATGCTTCAAGACAGGAAAACTGAAGAAAAAGAAAACTGCACCTTACACAGGTGAAATTTTTTAACACGAGCAGTGTTAGGACTCAGCGTGGGCCCACAGGAGATAGGCTGCAATGAAAACAAGGTGCAAATTCTAATGTGAAAGTTGATACGAGAACAAAAAAGTCCTAGTTGCCAAACATAAATACAGCAAGCAGGCAAAGGCTTACACACCCTTCAGCAACGTTCTCAAAAGGTAGAAAGAACAAACTGTGTACAACGTGTAACAAATGTTCAAGGCACAAACCAAGAATGCTGAGTAAATGTTGGAAGTAGTATGGAAAACGGAAGACAAATAAATACAGGAGAAATGTATAAACTAAATACAAAGGGACTTCCAGGGAGAGCAGGGAGCACAGATGCTGCCAACAGAGAGATAAACTGCGAAGATACAGCTTGGAAACAGATGCACAAAGAAAATAACACTTTAAAATATGAGTGCAGTAAGCACATCTCCACTAACAACAACTTCAACCAAAGCATCCACATGAAATATAGCAGCTTATTCCTTTGCCAGTGTCTCAACTCCCCATCAAGGATTAAGAACACATGGATTAACCATACTAAATGAATAACTCAGCAGGTGACCAACAAAATCTATCATGACAAGTGGATGTCAGTTGAGCTCAGTTGGTGCACACCCACACAATCCTAAAAGGAGATCCGATTTCTCTGAATAAATTAAATTCCAAAAAGGATTTGCATGTTCACTGGAGAGTTGTTAGGAAAAAAAGAAACAGGCTTGATTCTGCAGTAAAAAAAGTAGTGAGTACTAGACTAAACATTTATTTTCTCTATATATACACTTGGTTGCAAAATAAAATATCCAGAAGTGAGGCCAAGTCTGTGGCAACTGGTCATTTTGGGGTGTTGGAAATTTTGCCTCTGCTATAGAAGATGCCAGAAAGCGTTGAGTCGCCATGGTGATAAGGTTTATGACAGCTTAGACTAAATTATTAATCCTGAACGACAATACAAACTAAAAGAACTCTGAAGAAATTTAAATAGGGCCTGCCATAGTGTGCCCATCGGTTGGAACACACCGTTCTGATGCTAAAAAATTAGCATCAGTGCTAAAGTAAGCTACAATGTACTATGTACGGAGAGTCACAAGCATGTTGAGTAACATGGACTTATTCCATTCAGTTTGTTAAAATTAGTGTATAAGCTAACATTAGCCAAAAGGCTAATATTAGCCTACATGCTGCCAGTGGCAAGTGGGGCATCACTAGCATGTAGTCTTTCTCCATTCAGTGTGCTAAACATGGTTAACAAATTAAATAGCTTAAAAGCTTATTCTAGGGAAAAGGCATTGCCAGCTAATGTCTGTACTAATGTTAATGCACGGCCTTCTGATTTTTACTTTCGCTAAAGTAAAATTTAAGATGTTTACTTTATGGCACTTCATTACCAGAAAACGCGCTCCTCTCTTAGCAATAAATGTTGATTAACAAATGTTGTTATTGTTCAAATAACATCAGATTTCTTCTGCTCTTCTGAAATACGACTTATCTTATCCTACTTAACAAGAATTGTACATTTGGTGAATTGGGCAGAAAAGTGAAAATTTTCTTGTCATTGTGGGTAATTATAAAACAGACATTCAACACAGAAGTAAAAATCTGATTTATACTTCGTGGCAGCTCATTACCAGAAAAAAACTCTCATTGCTTAATACCAAATTAATAACAAGTAATATTACTGTTTATAAAACATAAGCTCTTTTGAAACACTGCTCATCTGCTTAGACACAACAAATTTACAGTTGGTATGTTTTGCGAAATTAAAAATATCGCTGACTCAGCTGTGTAAATATTCATATCTGTAAGATTTTGCCGAGTGCCTGATTGTCAAATAAATCCAAAGGGATCGCTTGGTCCAGAGGGATTGCTCAATGTTGTAAACTTGACGGTCTTTTGGATTTCTGGCTACTGATTTATTTTAGTTCTTTTAGCCTGGAAAAGAAGTAAAAATAACCTTTGCTAAATCTAACTTCTACCATGGTAGATTTGGTATTTTATCACAAATTTACCTAAATAAAAAGTCAAAAACCTAAAGACGATAAACTGCCAAAGGAATCAGATGAAATTGAACTGTTGCCTTTTGTCAAGACGATCCCAGTTTTGAATCTTGGTCTGTATCGAACTTGCATGCACTTCTCCTTCAGTACTCAAGGTAGTCTGGCTTTCTTTTCAAAGTCAAAAAGAATGACTCCTGGTCAAATGGTCTCTCTAAATTGCCTTTAGGGATGAATATGTGGGTACATGTGTGTCCTGTGTTGCTGTCTTATAAACTGGCAATCTGTCCATGGTGTAGCCCCCCGTTTCTTTCCCAACACCCATTAGAAAGAGTCACTTAAACGACTAAAGGATTTGAAAATAAGTTGAAAAAAGACAGTCAAAGTGAAAGAACGAACCCAAGAATATATGGGCCAAAAACACATTAAAACATGCATCACTCCTTAGAAGTAAAATAATAACAAAAAAAAAAACCAGCAATAATTGGAGAATTTTGCACAGTACAATATGTCTCTTCAAAACTACTTTCCCCAAATTCAATAAACATTTCCTTAGGTGGAGGCTGTAGCATAATATAAATCAAAGCAGAGTGTTACTAATAACATTAATAATCACTCACCACCGTGCTGATCCCATTTACAGAAAACAGAAACTGAAATATCAAACCAAAACAGAGCAATTTATAATATAGCTAGATGTACTTCTATCTGACTTATTAAGGTCTCTGCATACACAGAGGCACAATGGCTTATCTAAAGTATCAGGTTTAGCAAAAATTGAAAAGATGACCAAAAAAAAAATTCAGGTCCACGTTTGACATCAAACTCCGATTCAAAGTTGTACTGACCAACATCATCAGTGAGTCTGAACACCTTGGAGATAACGCAGAGAATAAAATCGGTTTAAGAGATACCTCTTGACGTGTAACAAGGTGGTTCCATATTTGTCCGATCACACAGCTCTTAACTCTTTTGGCCACACTCTCCAGTATACAGCATACCAGTAAACAGCAAACAGTCTGCGCTTATGGCACCTTTTTAAAGCCGTTTTAGGGCCTCTCAATGCACTTGAAATTTCATTGTGTTCCTGATTCTTCCCTTTGAAGTACACACACACACGCACAAAAACACTCACCCTGCTCTCATATACAGTATATTGCTCTCTGTATAAGCAAGGCTATTTTCTCAACTATCTCTCTGATGAGCGTATAGGGGCCAATGCGGGGTTCAGCGTCTCAGCCAAGGACAAGATCAGAAATGACCTCCCTAGCCAGAGGCATACTGTGGTGCTCTCTTTGAGATGCATTTGCAAATATCGTTGGACATAAGTGCTGGTGGTGTTCATAATATGAGCGATATAAACTTTATGTCTTTTTATTATGCACAATCTATAACTGGTCAACTCTGTGTTGAGAATGTGGCAGATAAGATTCACATCATACTTCTTTTTTTTTAAGCCTTGAGCTGCCTTTATCATGGTGTTGAACAGTGGGTTTCAGTGATACTTGATAAGGCCACAGGGTATAATAACATTCGGTTATTACAGCTGAAGTCAGGTACCAGTGGAATCAATAAAGGTGAGGAAGAGTATATCTGATCCTGCCACACAAACAACAGCTTGAAGTAACACAAAGAACTGCATGCATTATAATCCTTTGCAGCATTTGTTGGTTCTTCAAAGTTCTATTGCTGTTTGAGGTCCCATTAATATTTTAAAAACCAAGCCCTCTTTTACTCAAGGAGTTAAGTTCTGCTCGCTTTTCGGTCTCCAATTTTACTCACTGTTGTGTGCACACTGCGTAGCTTCAAACCATTAAAGCTCAGGCCGAGTCTCTTTCGAGTTTCATTCATTCTTCCTCCTACTAAAGTTTTGTGACTCCACAGGGAAGGCAGTTAACTGGAAAGTGGTAGTGTACACATTTGGAGTGCAAAAAATCCGAATTAGCACAACAAAAAAACCCTCCACTTTCAAGCTGCCAGTTTGCATAATGTTCCACAAAAGGTGCATCAAAGTCAACCAGAGGTCTTCTTTCAAAAGGGGCATCTGAGTTTTCCTCTGCTGACTTTCCAAGGTAACCACACCAGGGATGCATATTGTGAGGAAGAAAAAAAAAAAAAACATTAAAGTGCTCGCCTTTACACATACATGAACTGAAATCAAATACCTTTCATATGGACTTGGCACGTCCTTTGCAACCTTAACAGCCTGAACTCTTTTTAAAAACGCTTTCCATAAGATTTATGAGTGTTTAAACAAATTACCCATAGTTGTGGTGATCAGTTTCAAGGAGAGTATTTGTCAGGTCAAACTTTGTGCTTGCAGACATTTTTTTAGTTCATCCCAAAGATGTTATATAGACACGTTGCAGGTCATTGTTCATATTCGGAAATTTTGCACACAATAATGGAGGGCAAAAAGACGATTCTTATGCTTGCCATCCATACCCACGCTAGAACAATTCTGTTAAAATGAAAATGGAGATGTATGTATTACTAATTTAGTGCAGCAAAGGCAAACATAATCCAAAGAGGTTTTGACTTGTTCCAAAGAACACATCTTGCCATAGCAGCTGACTGAAAACAACTCTACTAGTGTATCGGCATTGAACACCAAAAAGCACGCAAACATTTCCCACACAAAGAACAGAACATTCAGTCCATTACAGTACTATATTGTCATGACACTTATTTTGCTAATAAGTGATCGTCTGGACGCAGCAGTAGTTAATTAGCACATGTAAGCACCTGCTCTATTGATGATCTTCCAGAGAGTCATTTTGCTGCTTGTATTTCCAGTTGATAAATGTATATAAAAGTTTAAATTGATAAGGCAGGAACTATTGGTTAAACAGAAGCCAAAAACAGGTTGATATTTAGTTCTTAAAGAATGATAAGGCTTCTCTTTACAAACTGGGCCACAATTTTTCACCCAATGTTTGGCCAAAACATTTTTGTAAGTTGTTACGGTGTGGTTGGCTAGAAGCGATCAAAAGTACATGGTGGGTCTGGTATTATTTTCAATCAGTAGCTAAAGCTGAAAGTCATACAGTGTTTATAGAGAAAACTGTAAAAGAAAAATCCTGTAAAAATCTAAAACATTCCATAAAACTTAGAGTTAAACGTAATACAAGTACAAGCTTTTAATCAATTAAAAAGTTCAGCTTTGCGAAGTGTAATTTTAAAGTTTTAAAAAGACAAGATGTCTTGTACATAAGCCATTTTAAAATTCAGTCTTCGAATAGTCCCAATAAATCATCTTTAACCACTAAAGAGCTAGTTTCTTTTTTCTAATTTAATTCTATGCATGCAGATAGGCTAATTACATTTCATAACAAATATTTCTTTTTTCCTTCTATTCTGGAGTGATTAATTAGGCACCGTGCTGCAGCAAAGAAATAATATTATATTACAGATTCACGCATGTTCAGCCTCCAAACAAATGAACATGAAAGATAACGGATGAATTATGGAGATTCTTTAGCCTTTTCTCGGAATCACAAAGAGCTACATGCACAAAGTACTTAGAGCAAAGCATTTTATTTAATTCATTTACGTTCCTGTCTAATCAACCACGTTTTAAAAAGACAGAGGCTTTTCCTAGCAGTACTCACATAATCTGAAACCAAAGGATTTGGTAATGGGATGGCCAAATGTGTTGGATGTGGTAAAAGTACAGTGCTGTAAAAATATTCAACATTCCCTCGTAGATTTCTTCTGTTTGGTTCAGATTTTTAAAAATCCACAACTAGACAAAGACACTCTAACTGAATACAAAAATCAAGACTCCTTACATTTTCATTTATTAGAGGGTAAAAGCTACCTAAACCAGCCAGCCTTTTGTGATAAAGTAATTGCCTCCAAGACCTACAGCTTGTGTCGGCCTTGGTGATAACGCCTACTGTACACATTTTGCAATAACTGGCAATGAATATTTTTATGTCACTGTAGACGGTGGCTGTTCTAGACTAAATTTACCGGGAGGGCCACGGTGGAACAAAAGAATGAAACAAAAAAAAAAATGTTTTATAGTTGAAGCTAAAATAGCCACAACTTGATGTTTAATTCGTTGTTGATAAATGAATCACTCAAAAAATAAATTTTAGATTTGCCATGAACTACCTGCTGCATTAACATGTATGCCAATTTATTGGTGTCAAGTGCTTAATGCATACTATAAATTACAATAGTTAGAAACTGAACTTTATTTAATAAAATGCTTTAATTTCATTACAGTTCAATTTGAGGTGATAACAAATCAAATCGACTCAATTTTGGAAACATTTTACTCCTTTATGAGACAGCAGATTTTGAAATGGGATAACTTCTTGTTTACTTGCTTTTCGATAAATATCATCCGTAAATGTATATGTCGCACCTGTCTGAATAAACACTATAGAGTAACACAATAACTACATTTGCTGCATGTTCCATCATTCTGGGAAACTGTGCTGGAATGGCTAACAGAGGAGAAAAATGGAGCAATTCTTAATAGACTTTTTAAACCCAAGTAAGAAGCCACAAATACAAAACCACTATCAGGCCAGAAAGAAACACTGAGCAAACAGGAAGACTGTCTCTAAATATCATCATATTGCCGAGGTCCAAATGTGAGACTTGAGTTTTCTGATAGGTAGTTATTTCTGTTGATTTACATCAAGACAATCCAAAGGGATAGAATATAAGCATAAAAAATAAAGCAATGAAGCAAATAGCAAATATTCCAATTAAACTTGCGATCCATGATTGAGTGCAGCACATAATCAAACTCGGCAACTTGCGTGACTTAATACTTTTGTTGTCGACTGAAGAAGTCAGAAGTCGTTCGACCAGCCAAGCAGCATTTGTTGCTTTTAAAAAGAACCCGCAGAACTAAAACAGCTTTTCTCTGATGGAGCAAGTGAACTAGTGATTGGGAGCTACTTTACAGTTTGTCATCGTTTTGATCAGAACACCGATTCATCACACGGGGTTGCGATCATCAGAAGTTTAGCTGCATCTTTTACAAAGTGTCCTTCTTTAATGAGTCTAGTGAAGTGTTTTTCTAACAGGAAATCTTTCATGGTGAACACTGATAAGCATCCACCTGGGTATAAATTTGCTCCTCTTTTTTTCTTTCACCTCAGGATAAAAATCAAGGCCACTGCTTTTTAAAAATTCTCTTGTGATTACGTTTCAAACCTTCAAAATGTCTTTTGTTTTCAGTGGGCCACAGCATTGTGAATTAATTTAACACTTCAGCTCTTTTTTTCTTCTTTTCTTTTTTTGCCTGGCATAATTAACATAACAAGTGGGCTGGTAATTAGGCTTTCTGGATATGTAAGTTGGTAAGATTAAAAGAAAAAAAAAATCAGTTTTTTTTTTTGTCTGGTGGGCTATCAATTTGCGATTTCCTGGATAATTGTACATTTATTTTCAATTATATGTTACATTGTATTACTGAGTTACAAGGCATGGTTAAAGTTGATGGAGGGAATTAAAACTGAGATCAAAACATGTAAGCTAACTTGAGAAGGAAATGAAAACTGTATAGAGTTGCAAGTGTTTCATCGCCTAACCTGGAATGTTTGGCCATGTTTCACCGGTGATCGTCAAAATAAAAAAATAAAGACCAACTAAAAAACAGGAAGTTTAAAGGGGGTTATTATAAAATTTTTTAACTTGATATTATGCTCTCATCAAAAATATACCTGGAGAGTAGCTTTGACTCATTCGTGCATGTTGGAGAAATCTTTTAATCTCCTGTAGCCTTAACGCCTGCTCTGCTTATACAAAGAGCTGCCTATTTATAAAAGTCTGCCTTGGATTTTCAATCTTTGGTCAAGCTTCCGCCTTCCCCTCTCTCCTCCTCCAGACTAGCCGTAGTAGCAATTAGCAAACATCTGGTGGCACTGTGCATCTGCTAAGCTTATATGAACTACCACGCTCATAAAAATGGTCGGAGATGGCATCAATGGATGATACGGAGAAGCATTGTCAAAACGGCGTACGGGTAGGAGGTTCTTAAAGACACAGAGGCCAATTTCAAGGCATCAGATACAAAGCCAAATTTATTTTATTTTATGCACAGCATTTTCACAACTGGTGGTAATATAGTCATGTGGTTGTGCTATAAAATGACACTGCATCCTTTACTCAGAGTAAAGTCTCGAGACAGTATCTTCTAGTCCACAGAATAAGTAAAGTAGCTTGGCTTCGTTCTTAAAACCAGGTTCACTTAGTGTTACAGAAACCCCTAGTTGACTGAATATTTCATCAGATGGCGTGCATGTTTAATATTTGAAGATATATAGATCTTCAGGTTTAATGTGATGCCCTGCTATAAACTGGGAGCAACAACAGCTAAAGACACTCACCTGCAACCTTAAATCATTGCACTCTTGGCTCATGTTTTTTTTTGGGGGGTTTTTTTTGTGTAGTTTGGAGGGAAATTACAGACAATAAGAATCAATACAAGTACCGGTGCCGCTTGTGCAACACAGGTCTATGAGCAGGTTCATCAACATTCCTCACGTTGCTGCTCTTTGCGGCCCTGGCTACCCAAGTCTCCATCCTATAGCCCATAGAAACCAACACCCAGCTCCCTTGGCTCATGTGCTACTACATCACTATGGCAACTGCTCTTTAAATCAAAAACCCTTACATATTTTTTTTCCATATTTCAGCTCCTTTCAAGCTTAACAGCTAGCTGTTCTACTAATGCCGGAGAACATAAAAGCCAGGCAGTGGCAAATGTGAATATTTTATCTACTGCAAAATAAAGCAGGATGGAGTATAAAAATATTTCACAACAGCTCTGTTCTAATAAATTTAAGGCATGTCTCATTACAAAATTAGCATAGTGAACCATGGCTATACTTTACAGATGGTGCCACCTTCGTTTGCTAGGATTTGCGCTTTCTAGATCCACTATTTAGGAGCCACAGCAAATATTCAATCTAACCCTCAGCAGTGGAGATTACCATTAGAAGTGTAACAGTGAAAATGTTGGAGAAACAAATAGAAATGTTATTAATTTGTTTTTGGAAAGGCATGACTCTATATTAGTGACATTATTTGCATTTTGTCTGTATTTACCTTTAAGACAGATGTCACAAATGAGCTCCTCCAGATTTAACTTAATGGTCTGAAAAGGCTGGAAAAGAGGTAAAATAAGTGGGGAAAATAAGAGTTACTACTGACAGTAGCTCAGATTCTTGTGGGTGACTGCCTCATTAGGTTTCCCCACTGCTCTCAGTTGCTAGTAGAGGCTGTAATGTTCGAAATTACCCAGTGGTAACTTTAAGTGGCTCAGCAGTGCTATAGGATAGCATATAGTACACAACATCTTGCACTGTTGGCAACATTTTTGTTTTTTTCCCCTCAAGGGAAAGAAGTTGGCTTCTTAGAAGTGCTCAGCAGTCAGATGCACGACTTAAGAGTTAGCCCATAGGGCATTCACCCATACACCCCGAGTTTGTTGGGTCCTTGTTCCAAGCTGCAGGGGAAACCGATATGGACTGGAGGAGCTGATGAACGCAATCATGACAATTAGGAAATTGTATCTGAATATTTGTCAAAGTGTACTGTTAATAACTGTTTTAAATGGTATTCCTCTAAGGTAATACACAATGTCTTTGATACATCCCTTCAAAATAAAGAAGACAATCAAGAAAGCATAAACAGAATATTTATGTTTTTCTTTGTCCTGTAATTGACAAGTTACTTGTCCAGGATGCAACCTGCCTCTGGCCTAATGACCGCTGGAGTAACAGCCTAAAAGTGTCCACTTTTTTTCAGATGATCCTATAGTTATTTCTTAAGGTTTAAAACAACAACTTTAAAAATTTAGATAAAGTTCATATGCCATCCCCACACTGTAAATTTCTTTTTGCATCTGGGAAAACAATAGCTTGGCCAATGTTAATGTGCACTACCAAATAAGTTACGACAAAAAAGCTAATAAATTTTGCCATTTTCCAACAGCCTCTTTGAAGTAGCAACTACACTTATTTGTCCACAGAAACATTCTTGATGAAAGCAGAACTACGGTTCGCAACAGTTTTGTCTGCAGAAGCCCCTAAGTGAACATTGTGATAAATATTGCATGATTCAGATGTGATTTTATTGAGCTATATATGGCAGTCGGCCACACGGTGGGGACGTATTGTGAATGTAGATAGTGCTTTAGAGAGAGACAGATCATGACATCTCTGAGCATGGAGTAATCTAGTATTAAAGACCTGCCTTGCAGAAACAGCACAGAGTTTGAGGGGGTTATCATGTAGAAGACTGAAATATTTATTGGATACAAAGAACACTTACACTTACTGTAGCTCAAATGGGACAATGTCTCCCGCTGACACATATAAAAAGTGTTTGTTGTCTTTTTTTCCCCCTCGTTATCATGTCACACTTAAAAATTATTCTTTTTATTTTTACCAGTTTCTGCCTGTATTTTATTCACAAGCTAAGCTTGATGCTAAAAATGTTGCCTTGAATGATTTTTATTGGATATCCACCAATCAAGCTGTTTGAGATCAGAATCAGAATGTTGTGTTTGATGCAAAATTGTATTGGGATGTCTTCTAGAGTTATTTTGTTATTTCTCCTCATTTTTAAGGAGGAACTACCCAGCCGGGAAGGACATTGTAATTTACTGTTCACAGCATTTTGTTACACTACAGCCTTATCTAAAATTTCACTACATTAATTCTACACACAAATGCCCCATTATGACAATGTCACAATAACGAGATCAACAGAACATCTTCTTAGCATAGAGTGAGAAAGTAATTCCTGTTATATCCGAGACGCAAAATGTGATTTCTATAAAGGTTCAGATTTTTTAAAAAAGAGATCAGATTTTGTATGTTGCATTGTAAAATGTAACATGCATTGTCATGTCATTGTTATTTTCTTGTAAAAGTACTTCTTTCAAAATTATTATTCTGTCAGTTCCACTAAATGCATCAACAACTAAGAATTACTATGTCTGGTTTCAGAATGCAATCAACTCCATGCACTTTCTGAATTTCAAATATTTTTTTTTCTGTTTGTTTTAATAATCTGATAAAAGGTTTGAAACACGACTTCATGCATTAATGTGAAATCTCTTGAAACACCTTTCCTTATTAAAACTAGCACCTCTATCAAGAGACCTACAGCACATTATGTTCTTTTGAGTGTTGTGGTTCGTAGAGCAAAAAACGTAATGTGTTTAAATTGTACCTGGCAGGTCAGACCTCAAAAAAAAAACTGAAAATTGTTACTGGTCAGGAAATATCTGATTGGTTAATCTCTACTTATTAGAGAAAGGCTGATAATCTGTCAAGCACAGAAGGAACATCTTAACCAGGAAGCTGCAACAAGCTTAAAAAAATCCCAACATATATGGGTATATGACAGGCTCTATATGGTAATATTGCAATTCCTATCGGAGCATTACAGAGGCATTGCCATGTAACCTTCATGAAGATTTCCATTGGCTCAGGTGAATATAGATTCAACACTCCTTCTGTACTGTTTTACATTATGTTACTGTATCTAATTATTTCTTTTTTTATAAAAAAAAAGGAATCTTCAATAATTTGCCATTTAATGTGACACATTCAACCAGTATTCTATGGGCTCACATTGCTGTGCATCGGCTGCAGAAATGGCTTTACTGTTCATATCGCCTTTGGGTTTACTTCATTTAGATTTGCAGTATGGTCCCACTTTTATTCCAAATGTCTATCTTTATCTCCGTTTTGTCCATGTTCCTGTTCATTTATGTCTTCATAAAGCAATCCTTTATTTGTTTCAAAGTATATTCTCATTATTAACACCTTATAGGAGGCTTTTGTGGATAATATCCATACTTCACAGGTACCATTTTATAAATCACCCTTCTATTGCAAGACTACAGCACATGTGTGGATATGTCACTGACTCAAATGAATGCAAATAGTCCTTGTTATATCCTTTTCAGTGATTATTTTTGTCAAAACAAGGCAGGACTACAGTATAAAACCTTTTTCCCTAGCTCTGTCTTTCAGGACATTTTCCTTGTACTGGTCTTAGATGCTGTAATGAACTAGTTAGTCCACTATGTCCCACTGTCCTATCAAGAGTGTTTTTGGAGATGAATTTATGCACGCTGATTACCCTGAATTGGAAAAATGAGTACAACAAACACACACTAATAAAAGAGAAACATGGAAAATAATCAAATAAAAAAAGAACATGTGAGTCTGTGTCAGAGTCAACACAGATATAACCAGTGAAATTTTGTTCACTTGTTATAATTTGAGTTATTCTCCTTCGTGTGGACGTATATACTTAAAAAATTAATATTGGGAAATGTTGCATCTTTAAGTATTTGTTCTGCCCTGATGGATACAGAGAAATTGTTCAAACAAGAGCAATAATTATATATCTGTGCACTCTTCTTTTGTTGTGTGCTGTTGTAGGAAATATTATATATCTGTATATATTTTTTCTATTTCTTAGCTGGGCTTTTTTTTTTCCAATTTCTTTCCTCAGTTTTTGTTTATTGGTTGAAGAAATCTGATTCAGTTTTGAGAAATGAAACAATTCCCACACTTAAAAATCTTGAAGGCACAAATTTAGTTCTGATCTTTTAGCGAGAATATGCCGTCTATGTCATAAATGTTTATGTTAAAAACTGTGAAGGAAGAATCAAATGCAAAATATGTGTGAAAACAGAGATTACAAATGCATACACCAGCTGCAGGATTGTGATCATCCTTATACAACTGGTTTCTTATTTCTATGCATATTGCACAAACACACATCTAACACACAAACCGTGGCCCAACTGCCCAGGCCTCTGTCATTTATAGACAATTTAATAGCAACTGGTAAATTGGTGTTGTACACACCAAGGAAAACTACATATGTAGACATAAAAATATACATATATACATGTCATATCTAAAATGTCGAATGTTTGAGGCTCTGTATTTTTCTGAAAATCTGTCTTCATGTTAGGATACAAATTCTATTGAAATAACAGATTAAGAAAAACAATTTTTCTGAATATAAACAAAAAAATTGCTATGTGACACTTTCTTCATATCTAAAGATATATCCTAGCAATTGATCATGTTTCCATATGGTTATAGTTGCAAGGAAACTGTTGCATAGAGAATGAGACGGAGACATTTTTGTTGCATAATACTGCATGCTTTCATTTTTCAAAACAGAATTACAGCTACTTTCAACCTCGAGGAAAACTATATTTGTCACAGTTACTTTGGCTAACAAAGCTAAAGTCAAGAGTAAAAAACATGAAAGAGAAATATAAGCAGGATGTCAAAAACTGTGCAAAATATGCATCCAGGTATGCAATTAGTCTTTTACAACATTACACAACAAAAGTGAACAGTAGAAAAAAAGCATTAGCTCACTCTTTTGGATTACATGAATTGCAAACAATTTAGTATTTTCAGCTGTAATACCATTTTAATTATCATACATCATAGCAACAGTTGGGGTGCTGCTCTCAAAAAATAGTATTAATTGAAACAAACAAAATTAATAGAGCTCCAAAAACTTCTGTTAGTGAATGTCGCATTTTTCAGATGGAAGGAGTTTTGCGGAACCCTAATTACCAGGTACTGTCAAAGGAATTTATATCTAGGCGAAGGTATTTTCGATCGTGAAAGAAGCCACGCCATGAAGCCTACCTATCATCGTTCACAAAGCACTCATGAAATCGTTAGCTCACATTATGAAGAATTCCACAGCAAAGTGATCAACACATAGATAACAACTTGAAAAAAAAATATAAACACTTGAGCAATATTCTCTTTCCCTCTTTAGCCACTGTATTTAAGTTTCAATGTCTGCAGAGCAATGACCTGGATTCAGATCCACTGGGAAGACTGTGAGGATGTAGGGTAGCAAACTACACAGGGGACCTTACCATGGATTGGCTTTAACATATGCACCAATTACAGTGAGCACAGCATGCATCCCTTTCCAAACACTGATGAACACACCATGCACCCCCTGAGAAAACATCTGCCTCTGTAGACACATCCCAGTTCCAGTCCCATGTTTATGCGCACGTTATTCTGAAGCACAAGAGCTGACACACACATGCAAGCAGGCAGGCAAAGCGCTCACGCAAATGAAAGATGACACTTTTTAATATGTTTGAGGACACACTTTCTTTCTCCCTTCTTTCACATCAGAATTGTAATGTAGAATCTCTATTTTATCAATCAGAAGCTCAAAATTACTTCTAGAATAAGGTTATTAAATAATAATTTTCATTTTAATGATCCCACATGCTTTTTAATTTAATCTGCAGTTGAAATATGTGATGTCTACAAGACTCTGAGATGGACTATAATGAGCAGAACATCTCTATAGAACACCTGAACCGTGACTCCATGTGTAATTAGGCGATGGAGCTCAGAATAATAAGAACAAAAAAATATATAAAAAAAATGTTATAAGAAGCATTGTTTCATGTTCACAGAATGACATCGTTTCTGAAATGTTCGGAGACTAGAAGCAGTTGAATTCAAGTTCAACTTTTTCCTGAAGTAAAAGCTTCAAGTTAAAACTCAAGTGGTTCACAGGATTCAGTGTAAACTGGTTCATACGTTAAAAGTATAACATTAGTGTTTCAAGCTATTGTCCTAAACCTCCAAGTAGTCAGTGCAATTAGCACGTTGGAGAATCAAACTGGTTTCTTGTGTTTGTGTTAGACAACTTCTATTAACATGCTGCACAGTCTGAAATATCTCAATTTGATCTTTGTATTCATTTCTGCTTTGTTTTTATTCTGTTTTTGCATTTCTTTAGTTTTGTTTCGCTCTTGAAAGTAGACTGTTTTCAATTGAATTGACTTGGCCGTAGTGTCTGGAGGAGGGCTGTCAGCAATCGGCTGCGAATGCACAGGTGTAGCACAGAGAGCAGGCCACATATAAAAGGAGCTCAGACAGGGAAGCCAGAGAGAGGAACACTGGCATGACAGCGACGCAGCCAGCAAAGATGTACACATTCCCCTCTAGAACGCCGAGTCCAGTGGAATCCACATGTGCTGGGAGCGAGGCCACTGGCAATGGTAAGACAACCCAGCACCGATGATAAGGGCAGAGGGGGACCTCTGCCTGCACTTGTGTCTTGCGCCGAGGAAGGCGTGACACATCCAGGGAGCGGAACCGTTCCGGAGGGTCGGGGGAGACCAGCTGAGTGCCAGCCATCAAACGAGGGAGGAGTACGCCATGGACAAAGGAGGAGTACGCCATGGACAAAGCAGTGCTTCCTGGGACGGAACTGGCAGTAAAGAACCAAGAGGTTCCAAAAGACGGCTCCTTCCCTGTAGAAGACTGTCACTGTAGAATCGTCTTCTGATGACTGGAGAAGACGATTCCCTGATTTGTTGGGGGGGGGTTTTCAAGCTGTGTTTTGTTACACTTTCCCCTTCCATTAAAAATTTATTTCAACTTTGTGTAGCATCTGTTCTTCAGATTTCTGACTTGTTTGCGCCACCCTGTATAAGGAAGTTAAAGTTTTGTTCCTTATACACAGGAATTTATACTTTATGGCCAACAGCATTGGCCATCAGTAGCCAATGTCCTCAGAAGCTGCCTTTCCATTAAAAATGTACACAAATCTTTGTCTATATTCTGCTAATGTTGAAAAAAAAAAAAAACACATTTTCAGTGTTTCCATTAAATAAGAAATGAAATTAAAATCCAGTGTGAATAAGCTTGTTCACGGGATAAGTAATTCAAAATTATGGCAGCGACAGACAAAAACCACTGCATGAGATATATTCATAATTTACTACTGGCACTAGTGTTCAACCATCAGTCAGAGGAGATGTTGCTGTCTTATTCAGTCAAGAGCCTTACACTTGGAAGTGGCTACGTTTGCTGCGTTTGAGGGAATATGTAGTCTCCGATTTTACAGAAGATCTATGCATTCAATATATTCAAATAACTTTTTATGAACTGTGCGATGCTGTAAACGCTCTGCCAACTGCTCAATGTCCAAGAGAAAAAAAAAAACATCATCCTCCTACTTCTTCCTCTCATCAGGAAGTAGTAACATCAGGCTGTTGATCACGTGACTCGTATGATGCAAAAAAAGTGTTTCCATTGCAATTTTGTGAAATGCATTATTTTTGATACGACTGAAAGACGTTTAGGCGCTGCCCATCATAGCGTAAAAACGTATTAAATGTGAGTTTATTTTTTTTCAAATGGCATGTTTCCATTAAGAGAATTTATTTTTGTACTTTACAGTATTTGTTCAATTTTAACATTAATTTAAGCGTAGCTGGTGTACTTGAGTGTGTGCATTGCTGTCCTCTCCTGCTTCCATGTCTCAGCTCCTTTTATAAGTCTCTGCACTTCACCTCTGCATTGGCACTTGATTGTTGCGCTCCGCCTCCCGATTCTACAGCCAAGTCATTTAAGTTCAAAACATCCTACTTTTCAGACGGTATACAGGCACTGCACTTCACCTGAATTTATGTTCTAAACAGTATTTGCCATATCCTTGTAGTGTTTGG
>CAEGAE010010397.1:0-13105 GCA_903067095.1 Girardinus metallicus
GCTTTGTCATATATATATATATATATATATATATATATATATATATATATATATATACACACACACACACAACTGGCCAATGTAACATTTTGCAAGAATTTCCTGACATTGATTGATCGTTGTAACAAAAACCAAAGGTTGGCACTTAGCTTGTTGTTTTTCATCGTTCATTTAGGTTGTTGTTGATTGTTATTTTTATTTGGGTTGTGGATATGGGAGAATGTAGCCAATTGTAGCGCATGAGTCCGCTATGCAAATCAACCTTCCCTCACAGTCCTGCGTCAGAGAGACAGTCAGGAAGTAGACCGACCCGCCCACAAGGGGGCGCTCACACGGACAAAGACGACGACGACTAGGAGGAAAACTCGTGTTTTTATGCTGCTGGTGATCTTTGTTGTTCCGCATCGACATGCTAACGTGTTAGCTGATGGGATGCGACGAGTAGACGGAGGAGACGAAAGCGAATGAATGTAAATTGAAAAGTGTGTTTATGAATGACGGCTGGAGGCAGAAGACGAGTGGACAGCCGCTGGAGGTGGGTTTTTACGTGGGTGCGTGTAAACTGAGCGTGTGTCAGTGTTGATGGGGAAAGAGGGATCCTGTATTTTTGCAATAAAGTTATTACCAATGCCCTCCCGCAGGGGGCGTAACCACCGTAATGTGTCATTATTTAAAAATGTTGGAAAAACAAAATAGGGCTACAATTATTATAGTTAAGAAATTCATCAGATAAAAAATTGACATTCTCCTGATTTTTTTTTAATTAACCACCTCAGCCTTTTTATTCATTATTATTAATTCATTAAATGAGTGTTGAGCTCATTTTGATTTTGGGTCATATCAAGATCATGAATGTCCTCAAAGTGCTTGAGGTGGAAGAATGTATTGATAAAACTACCCAATAATAAACTGATGGAATATCAATGCATTCAATGTGCATTTCTTTAAATTAAATAATGTTGAAGATCTTTACACATTGATTTAATTTGGCAGTATACAGATAAAAATTGCTTTGATTTCAACAATAAAATAATATTCAAGTACACAACTATCTTAACAGGGTTATTTATGTGTCCTTCCAGAGTCTAGAGGGCCATATAAAAGCTTGTGGCGGGCCAGATTTGGCCCCTAGACCTTGAGTTTGACAATGGCATTAAAAGATGCAGATGAACAAATGATTCAATTCCTTTTTTAAATATGTTTTCCACATGTGTGTTGGCTTGAATTTATACAATTTAACTCAGAACTGATGCAGTGACCCCTTGTGGACTACTGGTGTTCAGACACTTAAAACCAACAATCCCAGTTTATGCATATTCTACACTAGTGCTCAAAGTTATAAGCAATGATGCCTAATTTCACTAACTTCCATACTATGTACCTACATTTATTTATGTGCTATATTTAAGTTAATTATATGAACTTATGCTGCGTTCAGGTTGCCTCCGAAGTAAGAGCTTCAATCTGAGAATGACGGATCACGGGTGAGTTGCGTTTTATGCTTACAAATCAAAAAACAGCTGAATTTGTTTATAGCGATGCAAACCGATTATAATATATTTCTGTTTTTTATACTTTCAATTGCAGGTGTCAATCCAGGAAAAATGAATGCTAAAAATGTGTCAGAAGGTGCTTTTAAAATGTGTACTCTTGGTTTTTTCCTCTAAGGATTAGTTTTTCCTGCTTGAATTGGACAGGATGAATGTTGCAATATGAAGGTTTTTCAATTATTTATTCTGGTCTCATTCCAAAAACTGAAATAACTAAAACCAATGAACATTTCAATTATATTTTAATCTATGAGATTAAAGTCAAAATGTACAGTTTGAGTTCAAGACATGCTACAGAAAAAGAAAGCAAAAATATCTGATATTTTCTTATCCAGACTGACAATCCTGATAGAAAACAGCAATAAATTAATCTACCCTGGTATTTGTCAGAAGGAGGATTTAGAAAAATCCAAAGAGATTTGTCAAAATCGATTATCCTGTTGGAGGATCAACAAAAAAATCATAAAAACAAGCCATTCAGGCATGAGGAAACCATGGAAACTCCTCACTGAACTGAGATCTTAACCAGGTACATCTGCGCTTCGAGGCAACAAAGAAAACCTCAACTGCAGGCATTTTTAGGTGTGAAATTAAGTCTTAGTTTGATGACTTTCAGTGCAGGATTGTGGGTGTTTTCAGCATGCTTTTATTGATTATTTTCACTTATTGTAAATTATCTAAAAAGAAAAAGAAAATCTTGTGTATAAATCAAATGATTTGCAGAAAAACTTTTCTTTTTTTTTTTACTTCCATCACTTCCGGCTGTAACAAGCTGCAGCTAAAACAGATAATACAGAAAAAGTATAGAACCAGTAAGACATGGAAGCACAATGAAAACAGTCCAGTGCCAGAATGGGAATCGGACAAATGGATTGAATGTTTCCCCTAGTCTGTTGCAGTAAAGACAGAACTGAGTGATAAAAGCACATTTCATGAGTTCTCAGCAGCAACACGTTTAAAAATGTTCCACCAGATTTAAATGAATGCATCGTGTAATAGAAAATGTCATTTTTAGCTTTATTTCATCTTAGATGGAAATGGTGAGCGCCTCACCTGGTAATTGGACTGACATGTGTGGAAAGTAGTTTGTACCCTGGTTTGACTCTGCACCCTTGAGTAACTAACAAAGAAGAATTAGAAGTTTCTCCTTGAATCCTTATCGGCTCTCTTCCCTGTCATAAAATCGTCCCCTCCAAGAGGTGAGGGATAGTTCATGAGGTGAGGGTAAGAACTGTGTTTGTGGTCCATCTGGCAATAGAGATAAGATCAGACTTTGGGAGGGTCTTTTCCTTGCTATGACTATATGTGATGTGTGTTGTTCCGGGCTCTTCTCCTGCGTTCAGTGAGACGGCTCTTCGAATAAAGACAAAGATTAATCTTTCTCTTATTATTGAAACAGATTCTCATTCCTTGATGAAAAATTCTATAACAATCGTTAATCGATTCTCCAGAACCTGCTGGTGATCTAATCGTTGGAAGCAGGTGTGCTGGTCCTACAGCCCAAACACTCCGGAGGAGCAGGTAAGGGAACCACTGATCTATAGAACTTACACGGATTATTCCCCTGACTTTCAATGCTCATTTCTAGAACTTGCTTGAGTCTTTTCTGGAAATTATTGAGTGATTTCCAAACTTGCCGTGTACCTGCCTGGTGGTTTTATGCTACTTTCCTGGAAATTACAGGACAATCTCCTGAAAGCTTTTCCTCAGAACCTGTAAGAAACACTAAATACTTTCCACAATGTGCATTTTACTTCCCAAATCTTACCCAGTACTTTCCCAGAACCTGCTAGGTATTTTCTGAAATGTACAGTTCTTTCTTTGAAATTATGTGACATCATTTTGGAAAATTTAAGGTGTGCTATCTGAAAAATTTTTTTGTTTCTTTCTACAAAACTTCTAGGTTACTTTCTGGGTTTGGAGAGCTTTTTGGAATGTGCAGAGCACCTTCTGTGAAACTATAAAAGTACTTTCTCCCTTTTGAACTGCACAAGACACTGTACTGGAACTTTCAATGAACCTTCTGAAACTTCTTGATTTGTTACCCAGAGACTTGCATGGTACATTACCAGAACTTATAAGATACTCTTTTACAATTTACGTACATTTTAGAAAGTTATATCATTTTCCTGACATTTTGAAGGTACTTTCTGAAACTTACAGAAAGTAAGTTCATTGTACTTTCATGGTTCTGATCTAGAAAGCACTTTCAGTGAACTTTCTTGAGCTATTTTTTGATTAGTATAAACTTTTTTTTTTTTTTTTTAAACATGCATAACCCCTAGTTTCCAGGAACTTATGAAGTACATTCTGGTATTTTTCATGAATGTTTTTTTTTTTTTTTTTTGAAAAAGATACTAATATTTTTCAAAAACATGTTTCAATTGAAAATTAGTCAAAATATCTTCCCATTTGTAAATTTGCAAATTATTCTTTCATTTACCACTAGATGTCAGCAGTGGCAAACTGGCATGTGCATGCAGTGCAGCCAATCCCTGGCTTTAATTCACAGAGCCATCAAACACATTGACTGTTCCCAAACATATTCTCAGAAACACACAGCGAGGCTTTGCAGAAACCCAGACAGCCTTTTGTTGTCTCACTTTGTTGTCTAAGTTGAAGAGACAATCAAAAGTTTGTAGAGCTTTTGTTAAGAAAGCAGAAGACAGACATCCCTGCAGAGCAGAGCGAAGAAATAGAGATGGATCAATAACCATTAACTTTCACATACACACACCTCTCTCTATCTCTTTCTGTCTCTGATGCACAGGGAACACGTTTGATGCTTCTTTCATGTGAATGTAGGTGAGACTGTGTGTGTTTCGGCTGCCCAGGTGGCCCGAAATGGCTTTTTTGATGTCCAGTTCACTCATTTATATTGCCCCTAAACTGGTGCAGCTGCAGTAACATGCCTCTTGTTAAAATGCATGGGGTACACCCATCCTGCGAGCGCTGGCGACAGTGACATCACCTCAGCAGATTGCAGGAGATTCCTGCAGAATGACTGAGAGCCTTAAATAGGACGGCACTGCAGAAATTATCATGGAGATTCACAGAGTGTGTGCAACATGCAGATGATTTCTGCAGGACAATGCAGTAATATAGTTGACCGGTTAAAGAACGCGGCATTTTTAACGTGCGTGGAGGTTAAAGAAGATGGAAACGCTCACTGTTTGAATGAGATGAGGTGTTTCTCTAATTAAAATCCCAATAATCGAATTATTCCCTCTCTCATTAAACGGTAGTTGCTAAGAGAAATCTTTTTTTCTGAACATGTCCTTGGGCTACAGCAGCACATTTGAATGACCCTCAGTGAGACTTGTCAGTTTATTTCAGCTGAGTAGAGCTGCACCAATTTCCCCAAGCACATTTAAGCAAAAGTTAACAGCGCTTTTAGACTCGGACCAAAAGTATTTCTAAAAGAAACAGCAGATGGAAAACCAGCCGTGACCAATTTCCTAGGAAAAAGTAGACAAAAGTGAAATGCCTTGACCATTATAGTCCCAATGGATCAGAAATACTGGAGCTTAATTCAGTTCATCTCTGTTTTATATTCTGTTGCATATGAATTCACAACATATGGAAGCTTATGAAAACTCAAAGAAGTCATCTCCTTTTAATAGAAAGGGAAAAGAAAACAGAAAACCACAAACAATAAAAACTTTTACATTGCATAGAGGCATATGCTAAATGTTAATTTTGATGGTTTACAGCAAATAAAACCCAAAAACTCAGTTTCTAAGAACATTACTTAAGTAAATACAGGAGACTCTATGCAGCGTATATATCAGGTGTGTTTGTTGGCCAGGCAATGTCATTGTTCTTGAACTTTTCTATGCTTAGTTCATTCCTTATTTTGACATTTATTTCCATGTAGACACTTCAATTGTAAATCATGGGTGTCTCTCTCACACAGCCATTTTGTTTGACTTTTATTTTTGACTGAACAGGATTGCTGGCCATTTGTTCCCTTTGCCTTTTTGTACCGTTGCAATTTTGCTGTCTGCAGCCGGACCTTTGCTACCGAGCTTGTACCAATTTGTAACCACCAAGGGGACGTCTCTACGTGCTTTAATAACAAACGGTTTAATTTTCTAGACTCTTAGACTCCTGGAAGGAAAATTGGCTGTTTGATTCCAAGTATATAAATCATATCTATCAGCAGGGGGTCATGCAGAGCAGTTCAGGTTTGAGCAGGGGTGATTGTCTGTAATATTTTATTAGAAAGAACTCACACAAGCAGGAAAAAGAGCAAAAATAAACTGGAATATAGTGAGAAACAGAATATTCAGATAACACTAAAAAATACATTAAGTAAAAATGAGATTTTGGCATATTTAAGCGCATTTATTGTCAAAATACATAAAGCTCCAGGTCCAGGGAGAATTGGTAGTTCTCCTTTACTGTGTTTTGTTCAAACCGTGGTTACCGTTGACAAAAACAAACAAGAAAACGCAACAAATAAATAAAATCAGGATTTTTTTCCCCCCTCTTTGTAATATTTTCTCACTCAGTGACGGTTCTCAGACCCTAGAAGCTTAAAAACTGTTCAGTTATGTTTTTCTATTGTGGGAGGAAACCACAACGCCTGAAGAAAAGTCATGCAAGCGTGTGAGGAAGATCCAAACTGAACCAATGACCTTCGTTTTATGAGGCAGCTGCTTTACCCACGTAACACTGCCTAATCTTAAAAACAAAAGCATGAAAAGTAAACAGAATTTCTGTGGGAAAAACAAAGTTGCTAATCTTTCACAATGACGGCATTGAAAGGAAGTGGGTCAAAGATAACCGTCCTGGTGATTCACTTTCTGGGCACAAAGTGTCTTTTCAAGATTCAGTTCCCTGGAGAGAAGACACACTCAATTTTTATGTCAAATTCATTCCCTTCACTCGGAAACGCTGCTCTCAGGGGAAGTGAATGAAGGAATCTGAACAGAACCGATGTTATTACAACTGTTGACCCGCTAGTCACCAAAATGAAAACACTGAAATAAAAAGCTGGCTGGAAAGAAAAGCTTCTCCATCCAACCTTTCCAGGACACAGCCTCCCTTCTATGATTGTTTCTACATTGAGTCATGTTGATTCTTAATGGAGCAACTCAAATTGAGTTTTAGGAAAGGTTGACATGAATATGAACATGAACTAAGAATTGTCCAGACGAGTTGAAGGAAATCCAAGAGCAATCAGTTCCTGTGTGCAAAATCACCTGGAAAGTCAGGACCGGAAGATGCAGAGGGGTTAAAGAAAGCTAAAGCTAAGACAGTCTCCGAATCATTTCTTTAAGCTTTTTAGCAATGGGTTTGATGTCAACATTCTCTGTCAAAATATTTCCCTATGAGCCAAAACTATCAGCTGCTTCTTCTTTAGGAAAAGTCAGAGGATCATCATAGTAGGTCAAATGTGGCAACAGGTCATTATCCGTGAGTTTGAGTATATTTCATAGCAGTCCAAGCTGCTTTGTGGTTATCATCTGACAGAACTTTGTGAATTTTGCCACAAAACACCTATCTTCCTGATGTCAGCTGCAACAGACAAATGGAAAACCAGTTTGAACTACTGCAGAGGTTAAAAGGACAACCGTTAGATCCCAGATTTAGCTGACAAAGCAGCTCCACAGATTGGAAACTCCCTTCAGAGAAAGGATGATCCTCCAGAATCATGTAATAACTCCCTGAAAACCCAAATCAAATCAGGCCTGTAATACAGGAACACACTGTGCACCGCATCATGTGTGGTCCACTGATGCCCTAAAGGCAGGAAAGCAAAGCTGCTTGTTTTCATGACTGTTTTGGATGCATTTTATAACCAGCAGGACTTGCAACATGCAACTACATGCCAAAGGAATCTGAGCAGCTGTAAATATGTTCTGCCTTTCTGAAAACGTTGCAGCTACTCTAGAGTTTTCACTGGCCTCTTGGCTTTTTCTCTGATTAATCTGTTCCTTGTCTGACTTCACATTAGGTGGACCGCCATGGTAGGGTCGAGTTATGTCATATCTATTCATTTCCAGAGCTATGAGGGATGGTCAACGCTTGGAATATTGTCTGACCATTAAAGTTGACCCATCATGCTTTCTTGGATAGGCTAGGATGCGTCTATCTGCTTTACAAAGCATGTTCGTTACACTTTTTTATGAAAAATTATTCAGTTTTTAATCTGGTTAGTTCTGCATATTTGAGCTCTTTCAGAATTAGCAGTTTTAGGGCGTCCTGTCACTTTGAATCCAAATAAGTTTCTGTTGGCCACGCGCCCCCAAATCAATGTTTACACTCGCAAGTGAGAATGACTGCAATTATACTGCACATCTTTGAAAAGCAGAAGTAGAGCCTCCTGCACAACCACCAAGAATGCAATAAAAAAACTCTTGTCTTTTCGAGCAGCCATTGTATAGCACACATAGAGGTAAAACCAGCTGACCAAACATGCTGGAGCTCAGCTTGGGTTGCTAGGTGACGGGCTGGGCTAGGATGGGGTTGCTAGGTAACGTTGCAGCGCCCATGGTTTGTGTCTGAACATTCGGAAGGTTTTGGAAAGGGCTCATTTTCCAGACACCAAAAAACATTTTAATTGTTGCCTGAAAATGGCTCTTTTTTAAGAGCGTGGGTTGTTTTTAGTAGCAGTTGAAGCCCAAATGGAAGTACAAAAACAGATTTCCTATTATTAGTTCTATTAATCTTCCCTGTCACTGCTGAAGAAAAGCATCCTCACACCATGATGCTGCCACCACCAAGTTACACCACAGAGATGAAGCTTTAAGGATACAATTCCAAAACACTCTGGATTTTATAGAGGCCTAGAATTATATTTTTGGTGACAAGAGCATCTTCTACATAATTTGTTTGCAACCAATTGCAAACTGGACTTTTCCTGGTTTTCTTTTAATAACGTCTTTATCTCGTAAGTCTTCCAGAAAGGGCTTGTGCGAGTCGAGAGTGCAAAACTTAAAGTTGTTGACAGATTCTTTCTTTCATCTGAGTTGTGGATCTCTGCAGCTCCTCCAGAGTTACCAGGCGCTAACTGACTGTTAATTGGTTTTCAAGTCGTCTCAAACTTGCAGTAATTTACTGAAAACCGGGTGCTCTATATTTTACTTTGGGATGTCAGATAAAAGGTCAAGATACAAGGAAATTCCACTTTTTAGATTTTTAATGGTACAAAAAACTGGAAAACTTTGTAATGAACATTTTCTTCTGTTAAATCTGATGGTAAAGAGATTAGTAAATGAAGTTTATGCATAGGATTATAAAAATGCACTCAGCTGTAGAGGGAAGAGTAAATCCAACTCTCTGGAGGTTTAATTATTTCCTATTGATCCTCCGGAGGGTCTCCATGGAGCACATTAGATAGCAAGAGCTGGTAGTGAGGAATGACTTCTCTTACATTTTTAAATCTCTTTTTGACAAATTTATTAAGTCTTCTGCTGTGTTCAGAGGCAGACAAATCCAAGCCCTGAAGCAGAACCTGATTAAATTACTTAGAAAAATAATCCCTAATAGTCACTTCTATCTACACACAGATTATTTTTTTAACAAGGTATTTTAATGTGATTTGTTAAACTTCAAAATGAAAAACTTTGTTAAAGCAAGAACTTATCTTACCCTGCAAAGATTACTTTAGGTCTAATTGCATAAACACTTTTTTTTAAGTTGAAATAAAGCAATGAAAGCCTTGCAGAAACA
The DNA here is from genome assembly GCA_903067095.1 of Girardinus metallicus. Classification (NCBI taxonomy): domain Eukaryota; kingdom Metazoa; phylum Chordata; class Actinopteri; order Cyprinodontiformes; family Poeciliidae; genus Girardinus; species Girardinus metallicus. Next base: position 9,231 of record CAEGAE010010397.1, read on the forward strand.
CAAAGAACAAATTGTTCTGATCTAACAATCATGTCCTTTCACTGGAGGGACAACAGAGCTTCTGTAAAAGCCTCTGCAGTGTTTTACTGACTTTAAAAAGCAATTTGTTTTCACATAAAAATTTCAAATGGTTGCATCTTTTTCTGATGAAGAAGCAGTAAACATTTTAGGGACTTTTAACAAGATCTAATTCATTCATTGTTAAATGAATCATTCCAGATCCACAAGAATGGTAAGCCACAAAAGGCCAATGCAAAAAAGCTGGGTATTTAAAGTGCATCAGAATATAACAATGAAAGGTTTAGTGGAAGGAAAAACTGAGCACAAGCAGAAGGAGTACTTACACGTTAGAGGATTATGAAGCAGATCTAATTCAAGAAATTGGGAATATTCACATGGCCTGCACTGCAGTTGGAGTCAGTTAACACACATGAACATATACAGAATATGAGCTACAACTTTGATATTCTTTGTGCAAAGTGGCTGCTGGCATCAAAAATATCTTACTGGGGATGTTTTTTTTAAGATGCCTCTTCTTCATGCATGAACCACAGTGGTTTGTTGGACCGAATGACTGTCCAAAAACTTCACGATCTTAAATGTGATTGATGAAAAAACACCGAAATGATCCAGTAGCAACATTTAGCTTTTGTAAAAAACTCAGCTCCAAATTTAGCCTTGGACTGAATTACTTCTTATTCATGTTACTGAACATTTTTACTTCTCTAACTTCCCTGGTTCAATTGGATTGTCACAGACAATAAGATTTGTCTGGACTTTGGCTGGGCCACTGGAATACAACATGGCCTAAACCATTCTACTTCTGCCTGGATGTATGTTTAGTTTTGCTAGAAAGTTGCGACCTGTAATGGTGCGGAAAACAAGACACATTTTACATTTATTTAACGTAGCACAGCAAGTATGAACTAACCGAACGAGCACAATGACAATGCAACTTTTTAACATCATCCTACCGTTTCTCATTTTCTTCTTGTCAGTGGCTCCACCTAATGGAGTGGAGTGGTATAACAACACAACGTGACCCAATTATGTTTGTAACTCCTCCAGGTTTTCTTTCCTGTAATTAGTTTAGTTTATTGCCCCATCATCTTTGACCAGCTTTACATTTCGCTTTTGAATAAAATCATCCCCACAGCATGCAGCTGCCACCACCAAAACCCATGGTGAGGTTGATACGTTTTTGTCTTCTGAAACACAGCATTTTGTTTGCAAGAAGGTCGAAGAGGTCAGCCAAATTTTGGTCTTTTCTGACCAAAGCATCTTCTTCCACATGGCTGCTGTGAGAAACTTTAAGTGGGACTTCTTATGACTTTTTTTTTTTAACAATGGCCTCCTTCCTTCCTCCCATTCTTCTATAATGGTCAGCTTTGTAAAGTGGACAACTAAAAGTCACTGATTCTCCCACCAGAGTTGTGGATCTCTGCAGGTTTTCCAGAATTTTGGGCCTTTTGCTGCTTCTCTGGAGGATGCTCCATATTTTTACTATTTTCGGTCATCTTCGTCAAACATCTAAAGCACATGTGTCAAACTCGAGGCGCAGAGGCCAAATCTGCTTTTTATGTGGCCCTTTAGACTCCAAATTACATCAATAACTCCTTCGCAAATCTGCAAAATGCACACAAAATCAACAAATCTCCACTTTTTTCTGATTTTACTGCAAATTTTCTCAAAATTGGTCAAAAACATTGCGCTCAAGTGACTGCTGCCTCAGCCTTACTTGATGTCAAGTCATAGACCATAATTGATACGGTGAGTGATAAAAAAAAAATCACATTTAACAGCAAATATTATAAAAAAATTCTAACAAACATTTCTAAATTGGCATCACAAAATCTGCTAGTTTGACAGCAAAAAAAAAAAAATTAAAAAACAAAACACTAAAACAATCACAAAATCCTGGAGGAACAGCTATTTATTAATATTTTAATAGTTTAATTGGTTTTGTCGATATATTCTGGCACAACCGTTCCTATAAGAACATTCAGATTTTTGATAAATGAAAATGAGTTTGACACCACTGATCTAAAGCTTTCACAGAACAGCTGAATTTAAACTGAGAATAAATTATACACTGCTGGACTTTTTACCAATGACATAATTTCTGGAGACAGTTGGTGGAATAGAAATGCATGCCACACTTTTCAGATTGTCTATTAACAGTGTGAAAGCCCTTCTTCCATTTCATTGCTGCACTTAAAAAACGGACAGTCCCCTTATGCACATATTTTATCTCTTAAATGCCATTTATGAGTTTTATTTTTATGCACAGAACATTGTATTTTTTAGTGTTTCACTTGTAGTTATACATTCTCTTTGTTTTCTTAAACTTTGTGAAAATTGTGGTTGTAATGTAACAATAAGCTGTAGGTGAAATCTAAACTTCTGTGAGCTATATTTAACAAAGCAAGACTTTCCAGTTGTTGAATTTCTCCTGTCATGCCTGACAAAAGTAGTGACTGAATATTTTTTTTATTAATTCTTCTAGCTTCTTCCTTGTCTAATATGTTTGTAAATTAATCATTTGTCGTTTACAAAAAGGAAGACTCCTCATTGGGAATACGTTTCAACAACACAGAAATATCTTCACGTCCCGGTCCTTTATCAGAAATCTCAGCATGCAAATAGTTTTGCTCTAAAGTATAAAAATGTCTCATTTATAAACCCCCCTCATTTCTTCGACAAAGTAATTTCCTCCCCTCCATCCTTTTGTCTCTTATTCTGCCTCTCTACCTCCGGAGTTGGCTCCGATGGAGGCAGCATCGACGCTGCTGCTGCAGGTCGTGTCTGAGGCGCGAGCTCCCCGCCTTGTTGTGGGGGTCGGACCTGCACGTGCTGCGGTCTCACGTGCGGCGCGACTGCAGCCTGACGATCACGCTCCCCGTCAGAGACTCATCGTGAGCTAAAAATAGTAGCCGGGGGGAGGAGGGACAAGACGACAAAGGAGAGAAATAGAAACTTTCGGGTTATTTTTAACCACCCACACTGCCTGTGTGCCGCATCGCCGTGCGTGACTCCTTCCCTTTGCTCTCTGTAAAACCCCCTCTGCTGCTTCGCATTTCTATTTCACTCACGGCTTCTCCTTCGTGGGTTTTCTAACTTTATTTTAAGGAGTTAAACCGGGAGTCGCATCGACGAACCCCACCGTTTTTAAACCGCCTGCGGTCCGGCGTGGGCTTACCGCAACTGTAATCACACAGAAACTGTAGTTGTGAATGAGTGTGTGTGTCATTCAGGAGCTAAACTATGTAGAAGCCGTAGCTACGTAACTGACAACACTGTTACCATGCCAACCACGCCTCACAAGCTTCCCTGCACGTGCACAAGCTCATTCAGTTTCTCCCGCTTTCATACACCCGTTTCAGTAAAGCAACGGTTTCTGTGAGTTTTAAGTTTAACGGCAGTAAAAACAGAAAAATAGAAGCTGCACAATATATGAAATCCCAGTTATTACCGCAGAAATAATATTTGGTAGGATAACATTGCAAGTGTCATACATTCAGGCTCCGGATAGGCAATAGACCTTTTTCACGCTTCCGCGTTGTAAAGCGGATGTGGGGTTTGACAATTTCCGGTGGCTATAGCGTTAGCATTAAAAGGCTAGAAAAATGGCTCAGTCTCGGCGGAGTTGTTTTTGTTCAGTCCGTGGTTGTTCGTGTGGGGCAAGAAAACAGCCATATCTGTCTATCATGGGTTCCCGACGGACCCGGACCAACGGAGGCCGTGGATCCAAGCGATCCGAAGGGAGGAAGGCCCCGACTTCTGCATAAAGACGGGGAGCACTTTCGTATGTAGCCGCCACTTCACACCGGAGGATTTTGTTAGCGGATCTGCCACCAGCCGCCTTAGAAGTGGAG